>JAQIXG010004892.1:0-12197 GCA_034700105.1 Oconnorella tubifera | reverse complement strand
GATACCATTTGAGTTAGTGTATAATATTTATCGGTGTGATTATTTGTGTGAAAAACTAATGAACACTATTTTGAAACCGAGTGGGAAATCGGGGGGGGGGGGGGGGAAAGCGGGGGGGTGGAAATTAGTCAAATTTGGGGGGAAATTTCCGGGGGGGAATTTCGGGGGGGAAATTTCCGGGGGGGAGATTTCCGGGGGGAAAATTTCTCGCTTCCAAGAAAAACATCTATTATAATATGTGTTATTTGTTGTCTTACTTGCTATGTTTGTTCTGATTTGTTATCAAAATGAAATTCCTGTTTAGTTTTCTTTCAGTTAAAATGTCTTATTTTCAATCATAGTACCAAATAACTTGATTTTGTGACAATAATGGCATAATCACAAATTTGTCGATCATCCCTACTAAAATTTCTTTACACAAAAACCAGTATTCTCTACTAGGCCTGTACTTCTTTCAAACCATACTCATAACTTCTCTTCTAATCATCTCTAACTCCAGTTCCCTTCCACCAATCACATCCCTCATTACATTCCCCTCTCTAAAATCCAACCAATCGTATCGCTTCTAACAACTATAAATTATTCATATAACAGTTACAACTAAATGGTTGATTGACAAACATGGCTGGGATTATAAGCAGAGGAGGGCGTGTCTTAATTCTCAAAGTCCCGCCCACTGTACACACCCCCAAGGTAGGCGGGGCTTAATTGCCGGACGGGGGAATATAGTACTTCCGGTGAAAAAATTATATTCGTGAAATTTTACGCGTATTTTGTGTGGATTTAAATATCCTTGGTATAGAATTGCGTATGACCTTGCACTTGTAGTATTGTGGTAATTGTGAGGAATTAATTATTAATTAATGATTAATTAATTAGCATAGAAATTAATCGGGATAGAAATTAATTAGGTTATAATTAGTTGTCGAAATTGTTAATAGTTGTTAATTAGTTAATTAGTTGTTAATTAGTTGCTAATTAGTTGTCGACAGACAATGTTGTCGAGTTAGTGCTAACTTACAACTTTTTGCTTTGATGTTATTTGTTATAATGGTATTGCTTATGTTTTATTATAGTTTTGCGTTATTTATTTTCAGGCGTCTTTCTCGTTTAAAAATATCTCGAACGTTCGAAAAGTTGTAAGTGAATTATTTCGTTATAGTTTTTGTTTGTTTTATTATTTATTATTTATTTATTATTTGTCAGTCTTTACGTGATCATTTTTATTTCTTAGTTTATTGTTGTTATACTATTGTTATTATTATATTTTATATTTTATTGCTGGAATCAGAATCAGATTTATCAGGTTTGAGTCACAGTCACTTATAACATTTTGCTAACTTGCTGCATCCTTTAGCAAGATTTAACTAGATTTTTATAAAATTAACTATAAATCAAAATATCAAACCTTATTATTATGAAATAAAATCAATTAATTGTATTTAAATCAATTTTTTAAAAACTGTCATTATGATTAACAATCATATACACGTACTCACCGTCTAAATGACTCAATTACTTAAAGAATCAATCAATTAAAAGCAAACAAAAACAAACAAACAAATAAATATTCATACACTGCAAACAAGTACAATAAATGAAATATAAAACTATATGAAATTAAAAAGAAACCAGTTATTATTTATACAAACGATTAAAAACAAACAAATATATTCCAAGAATTAAAACCAAAATATCCATTATAAAAATTATCCAAAAAGTCAAGATTATCATTTCTAAACTAGGCGTATGGCACACTAGGCGCTATCACAGCAGGAGCCGTGGGCCTCGGGGTAGCCCTGCAGACCGCCGTCAGTGCAGGTGCCCTTGAGCTGCACCCTCCCTCCTACCCCTGGAGCCACTCTGGTCTGATGGACTCACTGGACCATGCCAGTATGAGGAGAGGGTACCAGGTGTACAAGCAAGTCTGTGCCGCTTGTCATAGTATGAACTACATGTACTACCGTAACTTAGTCGGCACGATTATGACGGAAGCTGAGGCTAAGACTGAGGCGGAAGAGGTTAGTGGGGAGGGAAGGGGGGTGCGTGGTGGGGGTGAAGGGTGGGTGGGAGGGATGGAGGGAGGGAGGGATAGTAGGTAAGGAGGTTTAGTGGGGAGGGGGTTGGAGGGTGGTAGAGAGTTAGTGGGGGGTGGGTTTTTATGTTGAATTGGGGGGACTGGGGTTGTTCTCTTGTCTTGTTTGCTTAAATTAAACAATTCATGTCTCCAATTCTCTTTCCCCTATTTCCTGTCTAAATTTAACCGTTCTTCTCTCTAGTTTTCTATTCTCTACTTCCTTCCTAAATATTTATTCTTGTCTCTAGTTCTTCTTTCCCCTACTTCCTGTCTTCTGTTAGGTCCAAGTGGTAGATGGTCCTGATGACACTGGCGCTATGTTTGAACGCCCAGGTAAACTGTCTGACAAGTTTCCTAACCCTTATCCCAACGAGGAGGCGGCTAAAGCGGCAAACAACGGAGCATTGCCGCCTGATCTGTCTTTTATAACGGCTGCCAGGCATGGAGGGGAGGTGAGTGGCAGGGAGGGGGTGGGTGGCAGGGAGGAGATGGATGGCAGGGAGGGGGTGGTTGTATTATTGTTTTTATTTGAGCTTTATAAATGAATGAAATGGATCATGATTATATATTGAATACGTTTGTGTTGTATTTTTATAGGATTACATTTTTTCCCTGTTGACGGGCTACTGTGACCCCCCCGCTGGGATAGAGATCAGGGAGGGCATGCACTACAACCCCTTCTTCCCTGGGGGGGCAATCAGCATGGCTAGGTCCCTCTACAACGAAACTATTGAATACGAAGACGGTCTGTTTAAACATTTAATTTTCTATTTGTGTTTTATAAACGCAGCAAATATCATTTTGCGCTGATGTGACTTTTAATCTCTACTCTTTTAAGGGCGTTTCTACTTCAGGCATTTTTGATCTCTTGAATTTACATTCCTTCCTATGTTAAATCAGAGACCCAGTTATGCATACGAATAAAAGTAAAAGTTGCGAAAATAGCTACCTTTTTAAACGGCTTGAAATTTGTATAAATGCTTTTTATCTTTAGTTTTTTTGTTGTGTGCTTTTATTCATGATTGTTACTTAATCATTATTATTATCATAGTTGTTAATGATATCAATAGTTAATTATACTAGTCGTTTAGTTTCTAAACATCATAATGAATTAATTAATTAAGTAATTAGTTAGTTATTAACGTCGTGAAGTGATGTCGTTGTAGGCACGCCAGCAAGCGCTAGTCAGCTAGCGAAGGATGTGGTGACGTTCTTGAGATGGTCGGCTGAACCTGAACATGATGACCGCAAGAGAATGGGAATTAAGGTTTGTACCACATCATCATCATCATTATCATTGTCATCATTATTATCATCATTACCATCAAGGTTAAGGTTATGTTTAACGTCTGGATTACTCTATTATACAAATGATGTCGAAGACGTAGCTGTCAATTTCAGCATCTTACTAAAGGGTGCAGCAAGTCTAATGTCTGGCTTAGCATATTATATATACGATGTCGAAGATGCAGCTGTCAATTTAAGCGTCTTACTAAATGGTGCAGCAAGTTAAAGAAATACTGAGCTCTTCGGATTTCGAGCCTGGACCTGTCGATTTCGAATCCAGTGCTCTAACCACTTCTCTAACAAGGCTTCATTGGTTATTATTTGCTATGGTTTAGTTCTATAAATGGTTTTTGATCTGTGTAATTATTCAAATAGTATTTGACTCGATAGCTCGTTCTTGTACTAAAATAAGTAATTCATTTAATTCTACATCAAATTCGTCTGAATTTCATTTCTTTAACTATTGCAAAACTGCGAAATAACAACTCTGAATTAGTGCGTTAAATGTATCGGTGTATTTTTGCTCGACACTTTGATGATGCGCTGAATGTTTTTACGTGATAGATGTTGATGATAGCGGCACTGATCGTGTCGATCACTTTCTACTACAAGCGACACAAGTGGACGGTACTCAAGTCGAGAAAAATTGCGTTCAAACCAAAACAGCCACCCCAGGATCATTAACGGGGGCCCCCCACGCCCTCCCTGGATACAAAAACTTTCATCAGACCCTTGAGTGAACCCCCCCAGCTGTAAACTTTCGAAAAAATCGTTAAAATCGCCATAAAAATGTTGTGGAAATGTTTAATTAAGTAGATTTACATATTGGAGCATAAGATGATAAATATTGAAAATTCTCTACATTGTCTTTAGATGGTTAATCGAGCGTTTAGTTTATTTTTATTATCTTGGTTAATTAGTTATATAATACTGAACACTCATTAATCATAATTAACTTATTGATTGATTTTGATTATGTCAATTTTGCTACAGAGATAAAAATTGAATTTATTTCTGATTCAATTTCAATTATTTCGAATAAATAGAATTTTAATTCTTTTAGAATTAAAATGAATTTTTTTGGCTTGTATTGTCGGATCAATTGCAACAGAATCAATTTGATTAGAGAAATTATGACTTGTTGCACCTTTAGGCTAAACATACACATCATTTCTGTATTGAACATTAGGTGTACTTTTAAATTGCATTTATTCTGTTCAGTCAAGTTTAGTCAGTTTTCTTATTAAAAGTTTAAATTAATATACAAGAGGTAATTTAGTTTATAAGAGGGGTGCATTATATTAGAATTTGATGTCTGTAATTTATCTAGTAATAAACTGATCACACCAAACTAGTGCTCATTTTAGTTGAGCGATTTATTTATTGAAGGTTGTAGTCTTTTCTGAGTTTTATTGACTTAAAATGCAATTTCTAGACTTGTGCTCATTGTTAGTGAATATGATACCACTGGGGAAGATGCATTTTGTTCTGGATTAATGTTAAAGTCGATCTCTTCAATTAAAATATTCAGTGGAAAAATTGTAGGGTTATTAATGAAGTTTTATATTTATTTAAGGGTTGGGTATTATATTGTGTGATAAAATTAATGTCAGTTTGACTAACTTTATGTTGTCAATTTTACAGCAAGAAATAATTGGATGGAGTTAGATAATATGTTTCATATAGACGTAGTTTTAGAGAATGAATTCTAAGAAAATGAGGATCATTTTTAGGTTATTTCATATATGGATTTCTATGTTAACACTACTCGTTAGGTGACGGCTGAGTCAACCGCGGAGGTTACCATTGATGGAAGTTGAATTACTGACTTTGATTCGAGATGCCAGGTTAGTAAATTAGTCACTACTTTTAAGATACTGTTAAAGTAATACGATAACCTACAACTTTTTAACTTAAATTAAGTTTTTAGAAAAGACGGAAAGAATTGTGGCTCAACTCAATGAGTTGAGTAATTTAATTGGCTAATTTTACGTCTTGAATATACGGTGTCCTCATGCGAATACAATTTAAACTAATCTTTCGAATCTTGCACAAATAACTTTTAATAGTCTAATTATTACAACAAATACTGGTACTCGCATGTGTTTTTAGGTTTATAATTACAATATTAATATTACTTCTATTTTTAAAATAATACACTAATATTTCAATAATGATACTTTTGCATTTAACGGGCACCTTTCACACGAATTAGATCTGTCAGTTGTGCAACTGGCCCTTGTGGCGCAATCGGTTAGCGCGTTCGGCTGTTAACCGAAAGGTTGGTGGTTCAAATCCACCCAGGGGCGGGTTATTTTTATGCTAACTTGATTTTAAATATTTTGTCTTAATAACTATAATATAAGCAAACCGTTTTTTTCACAATTCATTCAAAATTACCGTTAATTATTAACAACTATTTTTACTTAAGCTTTCATCAAATGCTATTATAGAAGGTCTATACTTTTTAACTGTTAAGCAAATATGGTAAGATATACCATATTTTTTAGAAGGTTTTAAATGTTCTGTTTTATAATAAATTTATATTTCAGTGCTAAAGCAGTGGGGGGGGGGGATGGAGCAAATCAGTTAATAAAAACATAACGAGAAATAATTTGTATAAATTTTATTTACTAACAATTTCTCAACTTTTGTGCATTTAGGAGTCAAAGTATGAATAGAACTAAAAATAAATAATTAAAGATAACATGGGCGCCGCCAGGATTTTTTCCAGGGGGGGGGGGCAAAAAAAATTTGCTTACAAAATTACGTTTAAGCTATTAAGAATATTTTCATAAGGATAAACTGAGTACATGGAAATTGCAAAAAACATACAAAACATGTACGGAAACCTACTTGACAATTTTTTAGCTGGAGCAAGATGTTGATATGAATTTTGGAACATTTCAACTAACACCATCAGCGCCGGTTCACTGGACTTCGTTGAACTGCTTTAACATGCTGACACATTTTATCCATCGGTTCATGATGCGTTGTGCATATGCCTATCACTGCCTGCGACGACTTGTACAATTGAGAGATCCTTCAGCACCCTTCGACGTGTCAAAACATGGTTCAGGTCTACCATGAGTGATGAACGCTTGTCTGCACTATGCATGATGAGTGTTCACAAGGAACGAATCTAGAAACTTAAGACTGATTTTATTGAGGAAGTTGTGAAACGCTTTTGTATTCAAGATAGAAAAATTAAATTTCGTTGAAAAATTTATTTTTTTGTGGTCAGATTTTGCTATATTATAGATAATATTAATAATTAATAATTATTAATATTAATAATTGTTAATAATTTTTTTTTCCAAAATCCAGGGGGGGGCAGATGCCCGGTTTGCCCCCCCCCCCTGCCGGCGCCCATGAAAGATAACCCTATATTTGCAATAAGAACAAACTTATTAATCAATTACAACAAAGACGACATAAATTACAAGCCAAAGACATACCCAAATAATACTGATTGGCGTGCATAACAGTTTTAAAAACTGAATGAAATATATTTATCTTGAAAAGAAATGTGAAATCTACAGACGATCGTCATCTACTGTAACAGTTCTAAATCACATAGCTAACAAGCATCTTTACTTAAAATCATTTTCTAAAATCTAAAAACTATATTTGCGCTATAAACATTTACGTCTGCCTACAAAATACGACGTGTTGATAAGAAATGTCATTATTTCTAAACTTTATAGCAGCAGCAGTCATCAATCCAGAAAATATCTTTTCTTATTCAATTTTGTCTGTCAAATTTCCTAAACTTCTAAAATAACCTAAAATCACAATCCAATAAATCAGCACCAAGTAGCCCCATCGAATCATTCAGCTCTTCCTTGATTTCCGCCCAGGGGTGATCATCATACGTCGGAGTATTCAAGCCACTTCCCTCCCTTCCCACTCCCCCTAGCTGCCAGAATGATAAATCAAACCCCCTCACATCCCCCCACCAGTCCGGAGCCCTCAATCCCACCCCATGAACCGTCAAATCCAGCGGATCAGAAAGTTCCATTTCGTTCAGAGTGGATCGTAGATATTCTTCCAGACTACCAAACTCTGTGGCATCACCTTCTGAAGGTGGTGGACTTTCAAAAGCGATCATGATGTCATCCGTCTGTGCTCCTTCTCCATTTGTGTCCATATTCAGGAGAGTGGAACTCCAGCTCATGTCCAAGGCATCGGAAAGAGAGTCTGCGCCAAAGTGGAGGATGGAATCATTCGAGTTTCCTAGTTCCGCGTTTTCTGTGTAACCTGTTCCGAGGTATGGAAGCGAAGAATAGTTGGATGAAGTTGTAGGCGCTTGCGGGATATCATCCAGAGATAAGCCTCGGAATTTTTTGGTCGCGGGTGGGCCGCAGGGGGTTCCCAGGGGGTGACGCTTTTTGTGGAAGTTGTGATCAACGAGGGTTTGGTAGTCTGGGTTTATGGTCCAGAGAGGGCGTTTAGTGGGGATTGTTTTAGAACGAGAGACTTTCTGGAAGCATTTGTTGAGTGAAAGATTGTGTCGGATGGAATTCTGATAACAGAATATAAAAATTACTTCATGAAGAGAATGAGAAATGATAGATTTTAAATAAGACAGAATGATGGTTACTGTACGCATATACCTACTGTAAACTGTATTATGTGTTGAAAAGTATATATGTAAGGTATAGTTTTTACCAAAAAAATGAATGAAAAAAATTACTGAGAAAAAAATATGATTGTATAAGGAAGAAACAACATTATGTTATCATTTTATAGCTAACTTTATAATTTCTCGCGTTTGTTAGGATTTTAAATATTTGTTCTCTTTTATAACCATTTTCAATCACAGTAATTTGTTAATTAACTTCTATGTAAACTCAGTCGAAGACTGAGTTTCGATTTACTAACACGAGTTCAATCGCTCGATATAATATGCAAGTCTAATTCAGTGAAAAAAATGTAGCACCAAACAAATAGTAATCATTGATTTATTAAGCGATGCAGAATTTCAATTAGGCTAATTTCTTCCCACGTGTAGAATAATGTGTGTTGCTCATTCATTAAATTAAAAACTATTCTACTAGGAACATATTTAAGCAAAAAAATCGTATTTTGCATCGTATTCTCATTAATAATGAGTCAAATATTATGTCAGTTTATAGCGAGATAGATAAATAATGGCTTATCAATTCTCCATGCTATAATTCAGGACATTAATTATTATTTAGTTTAAAACTATAAGAAGGAAGAAAGAGGTTTCTTAGCTAATATTTAATCTGAATTAACAAGTTTTTAAGTTGATTTGTTGAAATTACCACTAATTACAATTACAAGTGTAGCCTAATTATTATTATTATTGCTCTAATTATGGTCATTATATTGTCTGAATATTTATAACATGCACTCGTAAAACTTCCAGCTTATAACTAAATCTCGTTTGAACTCTAATTAATGTTTATATAGAGAAAGTACACCAGTGTGAATTGTAAAAATGTACGCAAATGCCATCGTAGAATGTAACCTTGTGCATTTTAAATACAGATTAGAGAGTACTTAACACGCAATAATACTTATTGCCTTGGGTGATCTTTTATTAGAAACGATGTTTTATAGCAACGCGACTATAAATAAAATGCAAGTATGTAAGTATATGTGTCTAGTTATTTCTGATTTAATCTATGTAGGCCTATACTTGAATTAAGCATGTTTGTTGTTTTAGTTAAAACAAAGACAGGGTCTCTACCTGACGAACTATTTATTCGAAATTTAAATGATTTAGGTTGAAGTTAAACCGTTTATATAATAATAAGCATTCAGTTTCGACTTAAGAAACCGCATTTATTGCAATAAATGAGAAGTCTGGAAGCATAGAATCAAAAATACTTGAAAGTTGGAATTTATTTAACTATAGAAACAAGATCATACTTGCAATATATGATTTATATACGATTAATTGAATTTCACATTTAATCATATAATAATTGATCTATAAAATTGGTTGTTTTACTCTGAAAATCTAAATACAGTTTGCACACTAATTAAAATCTGGGTCGACAATGCATGATTTAAAGCAAAAGAATAAAAAGGAATCGATGATGTGTAATAAATATAAGGTATAATAGAATTAAATGTAATCTCTTTCTTTTATTTATCTTTCAAAAACAAAGAATCAATGAATCATTTAAATAAACCCAGCAATCAACCTACCCTCCAACTTTGATCCGCTTCTTTGTAAAACAGAAAATGTTGAGAAATCCACGAGCAGATGTCTTCCAATGTTGCTTGCCTCTGAGTAGATTGCTGGATGGCCATGCAGATGAGTGTTGTGAGCGAGTAATGTGGCTTCAACTTCGACGATGTTTTATATCGTTCAGCAATCTCAGCATCAATCCATCTAAGCTCAACGTCTGGGTAGCTCTCTGTTGAAAGACCTCGTCTTCTTCTGATGTGATTGTTCTTGATCAAAAGTTTACTGTGTGGTTCGAGAGGGGTGTGTGAAAGTAGATTAGATTCAGTTTTAGATTCTTTTCTGATCGTTGAGTGGTTGGGCATGTTTAGAATTATATTTGGATCTACCTGCCGGGTTGTAGACTCAAATTTATGACCCAGATCTAGATCTTCTTTGCTGGGATTCCCTCGTGTCAGAAGTCCTTCCTGTCTTAGCTTACAAATAAAAAGTTTGTTGTTCGAAGCAGGTTCGGGAATATTTGATTGCTGATGTGAACAAGTGTTGTTTGCTGATGACATGGGGTACTTCGAAGCGGGTACAGAGTTGGAACGACTGATTGATGAGCTTGCCTTGGTGACGTTGAGATTCTGTAGCCAATCAAGACTAGTCAGTGAATCATCGACTGCCTCGGCTGAGCGCAGTGGCCCGGCGTGACTGGCGGCTGATAAGTTGTGACGGATACGTTGGGCTACGCGCTCTCGCGTCGAGATTTGAGACGTCATGACGCTAGATTTTAGAATAATAGTATTTTGCCGAGTGACTAAATGACGAAAGTTTATTTTTTTAGATCTAACAGGAAATTTTATAAATTAGATCGAACGCAACCATTCTCACGTTAGTAATCACTAACCTAAATAAATAATAAAGCATTATAATATAAGCCTAACCCAGATGTGCCTAACCCAAATAAATTACATTGTAATATTGTAATGCTAGATTATTATAATTAATATTTGTTATGCTTTAATTACAGACTATAAATTACACCTTATAGCCATGAGTGTAAATTTCAAAGAATGTCGTCGATTAACTAAGTAAATCATAAATCATTGATCAAATTTGATAGAACATAATCGAACTTCCTTCTACATTAATAAACTATTGTAAGAGTTTTCAACTCGATAGTTAATTTATGTAATTTTTTTACTATAGTATTAGTCTATATTTTCATCTATAGTATATGGTAAATTTACTTTTAAATTAATTCTCAATAGCCGTCAATATTAAAGATATATTAATATTACCTAGTCTATTGATCAAGTTTTCTTGATTAGATTTATAAAAAGACGATAATATGCAGACTTGTTCAGATATATTATATCAATCATAATAAAGATTTCATTGATACACAGTGTCTTTTTGCATGTTATTTATGCATATAGAGATACTGGCCTATACTTAGTAGCAATATAACTCTAAAGTTATAATTAGAACTGTACGATATTCTTAATATCTATTATAATAGTTTACGGTATCACGTATACACAGACTAGATTTAGCATTTCACCTACTACAGAACTGATAAAGTTAAATTTTCTTTAAATTATATTAAATTTACTATCCGAGTCAAATCTATACTTTAAATATCAACTGATTGTTCAAGAAGTCTATCTATATGATCTAGTGTATATTTCAGACTAATATGCTCTCAATGTCCCTTATGACATAAAGACTACTACAGATATATATATATCGGACCATTATAAAGTGTTTTTTTTGTTTATTGATAAGTTGCTATAGAATAATACTTAAATACAAACCTGACCACAAATGCTTAATTGCATAACTTTTTTATTGAGCAAGCATATACTGTAGTTATTTATTATGTGACTGTTATAAAATCTTAAATATAAATAGATTTGAAATATAAATAGAAAAAGACTTTCTGAAATTTCTGCTAACTGCAGAAACAGAATCTTTGAAGAAATTATTAAAGTAGTTTATCTATGGCTTTCTGTATACCAATTGTAGCTGTACAATTTTATTAATTTTACTTCTTCTGCAGTATTTTTAATAAATATTTAATTCGACAATTAGATAAAACTATTAATTATAAGTTTACTAGGCCCATAATGATCTACAACTGCAAACTTGTAATATTAATTAGGCCTATACTAAATTAACATTATTAAACTACTATTATTGAATAATATTATTTTCCAATGTCTCAGACACGATTATTTTTATACATTCCAGCATGTTATTCCAAATAAAATGTGTCGTTTCGACAAACAACACAACGCGATCAAATAGTAGGCCTACCACAGCTTGTTGATTGCATTTATATCATCATCGATAGATTGATGCAGCAAGTCGCGACTTGTTAGAAGATTGATAGGAGACGTTTATATTACACGATACAATTATAATAGTGGGGATACACTACAGAGTGAAACTTTCGCAAATGAAATTTCGGAAATAAAATTTTTGCCGATACACTACAGAGTTAACCTTTCCAAAATAAAATTTTGCAAATTTTATTTTTCAAATTTTTGACGATACACTACAGCAATTTTCAAAAAATTGTGAGAAGTGTCAAACCAGTTCAAGCGTTATCTAAACTCGATTTGTGCTTATACAATAACATAATTATCATTAAAATTACTAAATAAAATAAATTTTTAATAA
>JAQIXG010004891.1:0-12200 GCA_034700105.1 Oconnorella tubifera | reverse complement strand
CTTATAACAAAATGTAAACAAAGCGTTGTCAACATTAGAGATAATCACTCATTATTTTCAATACTGCAATTGAGTTTTTTGGTGCAGTGGAAAGTTTTTTA
Source organism: Oconnorella tubifera (assembly GCA_034700105.1). Classification (NCBI taxonomy): domain Eukaryota; kingdom Metazoa; phylum Annelida; class Clitellata; order Enchytraeida; family Enchytraeidae; genus Oconnorella; species Oconnorella tubifera. The sequence goes on along the minus strand of JAQIXG010004891.1, from coordinate 12,099 downwards.
ATCATCTCTTGGCTAATACTCGTCTTGAGATGTGTCATACATAATCAGTATCCTAGGACAGATTGGAGAAACTGGCCATTAGTGCAGAATTTCATTTTCCATTAACCTTCTCCTTTTCTCATCTATCTGTGTCCAAATCAGAATTTCAGCTTTCATTCTGATGTTCTATCTTTATTTATCTGTCTGGAAACTGCACTCTCTTGACTCTACTGGGCGCTCTTACATTTTCAATTCTAGGTTGCCTTTCCTATCTACTCAACTCCATTACAGTTTGAAGAGGAAGAAATTATATAACTACCAAATTTCACTTTGATATCTTAGTGCAGTGCTACTCAAAATGGTGGTCCGCGGACCGGTGCCGGTCCATGGGCCATCAGACTCCGATCCGCAGAAGTTATCAAGAAAGTAAAGAAAAGTCTAATTATAATCCTGCATTTTCAACAATGAGCATTAATAAGACACAGTAAAGGATCAGTATGGATGTTCGTTCTCCATTGCGCATAGCATTGTCGTCAATCGAGCCACAACTTGATAAACTTTCAAAAAATAAGCAGGCTCATATGACCCATTAGTCAAAGTTAAACATTGAGCTTAACACATGTACTAAGAATAACTACTTAGAGTTACTTTATCATTTTTTATAAATTTTCATGACTTTGAAATTATATTTTATATTCTCGTTTATTAAAACAAAGTCTGAATACAAAATACATTAAAATAATATCAATTTAAAAACAGTTGAAACAAAGACAAACAGTTGGAACAAAAACGATGGCTGCCAACATTTTAATACAAAAAGATGATCGTAAATTAACAATAAATGAACAATAAGCAATCAGGGACTTAATGATTATTCTTTTCAAAATTGTTTAATAACATGTATCAGAAAAAAGCCAAATTCAATCCAAATGTCATGGGACACATTTCATTACCACGTCAGTACAGAGAAAATATTTCACCGGTCCCTGGTGCAATGGAAAAATTTCTGCAGATCAGCCATACTAAAAAGTTTGAGAAGCACTGTCTTAATGCAATCAAAAGTTATGAAGTTTCTACGAAAAAAAGCTTAAAATTTCAATTTATATAGATCTCTCTTCGCCACACACAGTCAGACAACAAGCAAAAATAATGTAAAAAATTAATTTATATCAACAAAAAGTGCAAACAACTGTTGGGTAAAAATTAAAAAATAAGCAAAATAAATCAAATCACAGATCAGAAGTTTATAGATTCTTCAAATTTAGACGATATTTTAGATAACCTAAATGCAATGAGTCGTTTTCAGTAATACTATAAACATTTTAAGATTGTAAGGATTTGCGCTGATCAAACCAATCAAACAGCAGTCTGATAGGAGAATTTGTATTTAATAATTTTAAACTTTTCCAAAAATGTTAATAGCATAAATGTATTTAAATAATTTAGAGGCAATTGATATTTGAAGAATTGACATTGCGCAATAATAAAAGTATGACAAAGTTTATCATTTTACATTTTAAGCAAACATTCAGATTCAAGACCAAATAAAAACACTGGGTTGTCAAAGGAAGCAACCTGTGAAAGTGATACATCAATGGATGAGGCAGTACCAATTCGGCCATTTTGCCTAGAATTCCATTTAGGGCTCTGTAAAATTTAATCTTTGCATAGTGTAACCTTGTAATCACTACAAGGTTTGGGCAGCTGCTATTGAATTATATAAGTATTTAATTTCGCCAACCCAAAAACCAAATTTCCGCTATCCAGTGAAACATCACAAACCACAGCCTTCACTCTCTTACCAATTCTCATGCAATAAGATTTCTTAATGTTGTTGATACACATATCCAGCCAGTCTAACTCTTCTTTACATATATTAATTATTTTCTGAAGGTCACATACAGAAATGGCTAGCAAAAAACAAATCATCAGCATACATGAACGCATTAAACCTACATTCTTAATGTAGCATGAATTACAAGATTTCTCTACGTTTAATAAAATGTCATTGACATAAACAGCAAATAGAATAGGTGATAGTACACCTCTCTGACGAATGCCACAATCCAATTTTATTAAATGCGAGAGAGTATCCCCCATCCCATTTAACACAAGTAAATGTCTTATTATACCGGCAGTGAAGTAAATTTATAAAGTAAAGAGGACAAATTTCTACTCATAAGCTTGAGCTTTAAAAATAAAGCGTATTTATTCAGTTTATCAAAAAGCTTTAGACAAAAAAAATATAGAGAACATAAACTGACTGTGGTGTCTCTATCAATAAAATATTCAACTGTTTTACGTACAGAATGTAATGCATGATTTACCCATGAATTTGTTTGGAAACCAAATTGTTCATCATCATCATCATCATCATCATCATTGTTTTAACATCCGTTTTCCATGCTCAGCATAGGTCGAAACCTCACCATGAATACAACTCCTCCAAAACACCCAATCTTTTGCCCATTCGGGTCTCAGTTTCAAGTCCTGCAAGTCCTTATTCACACACTCATTCCACGTCTTTTTTGGCCTGCTCTTACCCCTTCTTCCGTCAACCTCCAATCCTCTACATGCTGACACCCACTCTGTCTCTTCTTTCTCTCTACATGCCCAAACCAGCGCAATCTACCCCTCCTTACCCTAACTAAACGCCTTCAATACCCAAACGACCCCTCAAGACCTCACTACCTATTCTCTCGACTAACCTCACTCTTTCTAACCATTGCCCTCTCCGTTTGCTCCAGTCGCCTCTGATCTTCCCTTTTTATTGACCAAGTTTCACTGCCATATATCAGCACACTCTGCACACACGCCCTGTATATCTTTTCTTTCACATTCAGAGATGCACCCCTTCTAGCCAACATTGGTTTCAACTGATTGAACTTTCCCCACGCACATCGCACTCTCGTTCTTGAAGCCTCACCCGCACCGCCCTCACATCCTAACATATCCCCCAGGTAGCAAAACTTCTTAACACACTCCACTACCTCCCCCTGCTTCATTGAAACCTTCACATTCTCTACTAATCACTACTGTTTAAATATTTGCCAAATTTATTCAAAAGACAATGCTCGAATTTTTTTTAAATAACTGGACTTACTAATAATACCACTGTAATCGTCCGTAGTTGCTTTAATTTTGTTATCAGCTTTTGGGATAGGAACGGTAAGACCAAGCTTAAAACAATTTGGAACATGGTTACATTTAGCATAATATTAAACAGTATAGCACCTCGTGACTATTCACTTCACTTCTGAAGTGAATGCAGTCACTTTCTGTATGCTGATATGGATGTGTCCATGAATTTTTGCGGCAAATCATTGCAGAGCTGATGCATATTACTTTTCATTAGGCATAATATTTTTGGGTCATTGCCCCAGACTTTGATCCTGGTAGACCCAAGGGTTAATATTGGAAAAATATTTGAGGACCATTTATCTCCTTTAATGAAGTAATTGTTAAAATTTCAAAATCTTGAAAATACTGGCTTGGCTAAATTAAAATTTTAAGTTTTTTTGTAGAAAATTCATAACTTTTGAATGCATTAAGATATCAAAGCGAAAGATTTTCAAATTTCCTCCTCTACTAACTGACAAAAGTTTGAGAAAAAATATTTACTTTTGGCTTAGTTATCTAATAATAGCTAGAGGAGGTCATTTTTTTATACATCCTGTATATATATTTATATACAAGATGTATATAAATAAATATATAAATATAGGTCATTTTTTATACATCCTGTATATATATTTATATACAAGATACATACATACATAATGCATACATACATACATACATATGTATAACATTGTATATACATACATACGAATTTATACACTTTATACAATTTATATTATACATATGTAATATATATAAACATTATATATATATATAAATACATAACTCCCCATGATTGATTTACTTATTCCTGGTGTAATTATTTTTCACATAGCACTTTCCGTTTAGCTTGTTTTCTCTTGCAGACCCCAATGTTCCTGAGGGCGCTTGCTCGAGTTCAGCCATATTTCTACTTCTGGTTTAAAATCTGACCCCAGATTTTAATTCCACTTGGTTGATGTAGTTATTCCAGTTGCAATTATTTACCACATAGCACTTTGTGTTCAGATTGTTTACTTTTGGAGATCCCATTGTTAATGAGTGTGCATGCTCGACTTCATATTTCTATTTCCGGTTTAAAGTCTGACCCTATATTTTAACTCCCCATGCTTGATTTACTTATTCCAGGTGTAATTATTTTCCACCTAGCCGTTTAAGATGTTTACTCTTAAAGCCTCCAATGTTAAGGAATGCTCATGCTCGATTTCAGTCACATTTCTTCTACCGGTTTGAAATTTGACCCCAGATTTGAGCTCCCCATGGTCGATTTACCTTCTTCCAGGTATAATTATTTTTCACATGGCACTTTCCATTCAGGCTGCTTATTCCTGGAGACACTAATGTTAATTCATTGCTCTGCAATGCCTTAAAATTGCATTTTTTTAAGTTTTTATGTTTTTTTATTTTTATATGAAAACTTTTTTCAGGAGTATTCTAACCCCCAAAGCACCTGTAGTCAAGCCAGTTCATTTGAACCATTAACCATCAAAATCGGTTAACCGGTGTGACCTGTATGCATATCAAAGAGAAAAAAACGGGAACCAAATTTTTTTTTCTCTGGATGATTTCTTTTAACAAATTTTTCCTCTTTTTTGGAAATTTGAATTTATACGCCTTGTGGACATGAATCGTATTAATTGTTGAACGTTTTCAATAACCTGTATAAGTTTGGGAAGGGATTAAAAAACTCAATTTTTCCTGTACTTTAAGGGGTGGCCCTTACAACAGTACTGCACTACTGTGCATACGTGTGATCAGAATTTTTATATTATGCTATTACCATTTGGGGAGATTTATTTCAAATGAGACAAGATCTTGTAGTAACTCTTTTTTGAAGCGGTCTTATCGTTGTGGTTTATGTAAATGTACATTTATATTTCAACTTCTTCTAGCTCAAGCTGATAAAAAAATTTGGCTTAAATATGTGATGATCTAAAAAAATGGTGAACCGAATTGTTTATTTCACTTGCTGCTTGATAAAGTTTTTATCAATGGGTTTATGCAGAAAAGGAAATACTCTCGTCATTCCTGAAAAGAAAGTCTTATATTATCTGTGACTTATTTATTTATGCTTAAACGTGTTCAATATTTACTACGCAACTTTCTATAAACAGGTATTTTATTTGTTTATAATGCATATCGCTTCATATAATTGATTTATACTGTTAGTTACGTTTAAAACATGTGCGTTGTCACATGTTTTTAATAGTATGTTGAAAGAAAAATATGTTCCAGCATTGACTAAGGCCTATAATTTTCCCTACTCAATCCTTCGAACTGATATATTATTATAGATAGATAGTAATTTGTTTAATTATGATATAATCTCAGTTAACTGTTTGATTTTTTGATAAATTTTTATATTTACATGAGAAGTATTTTTTATTTAATCATGCCATTTATATATTTAGTGTAATATGTTCTAATTCAGAGAAAAATTGCGGAGCAGGAACTCAGTCATAGTTCTATTGTGGTGATACCGCTAGCAATGCTTTTGTTGTGTTTGGCATTTAACTATAATCAGGTATTAATATTTATATAACTTTTACTCTCTTTCTATTCTGTTATTTAAAAAAAATGCAATTTAATTTAAATCAAAGTTTCTGCATCTAGCTAATCAATAGAGTATCAGGCGATTGCTGGGACATCTCATTTCTGTAAAGAACATCTTTGATGTTGAAAGCAATATCTCTAGATCCTGTTGTGATATAACTCAGCAATGGGCATTATTCAAGTAGTCTTGAATAATGCTACTTCATGGAATAATAATTGTATCTTAACTGGTGTATTTTCTTTTTCAAATACCATTTCATTTATATTCATCACTTTCGCCACATCAATTTCAACAATTTTCTTAAAGCCTTTATCATTCTCTTTCATCTTACAAACCCTGCTTCACATGGGATGTTTTCTGTATTGTAGAGCCTCGTGTAACATATTAACTACGTGACAAAATGTCACGTAATGCACAAAATGTCACCTAGTCATGTCATTCTGAGAAGCACCACGTGACATCATGCCATGACCTGAAAATCAAATAGGCCTACCAAATTAATTTTACTTATATAAAAAATAATTGTTATTTATTATTCAATGTAAAAATTCAGTTATGTCCTACATCGCTTCCGTTCTACTTGTTGTGACTCCGGACAGCATGCGTGTGGAAAGAATGGTCAGCCTCTACAATGATGTGAAGACTATTCGTCGATCTGGGTTGAAAGAGGAAACCATCAACGACTGACTTTCTATCGCTTTCAAATTCAGTGGTGGTGGTGGTACTGCTAACTGGGATCTCCAACCAGCAGTGGTTAAATTCCTGCCAGTGAAAGACAGGAGACAGACAGCTTCAGATATTAGCAAATATAAAAAAACATGAATTTGTGCAGAAATTAAATTACGGTTTTGACTTTTGAATATTTGTTTATAATTCAAGCACATTATCACGTGGGGTAACATTTTAATTTTTTTCTTATGTTGCATTATATTGTTACTGGTTATCAGTTATATGTCACGTAGTGAAAATGTCTTAGACGAGGCACTGCTGTATTGTGATGAAGATTTGATCTACAGTTATTCAAGATCTGATAAAGCTTTCATAAATTATGTTTTCATATTGGACTCTAAGAATTGTTAACAATGGACTGTTTTACCAATCACTATGCTTGTATATATTTGGTAGTTAATTAGTGAACGCATTGCTATATCTATACAAAGTAGGGGTAGCATTGTGGTTGGTTAAGGTATGGGTTAACAGATAATTCACTGTTAATTAAGGTTATGTAAGAGCTGCTAATAACTGTGTGATAATATTTTGTGGGAACTGCTGGGGAAACCCGTAGCATAGAGGTAGGGCCTGTTCTACCACAGGGAAGGACCTCTGTTGAGATAACAGACTGAGGGTAAATGAAGGACTATTGAATCTCTCTTGATTTATACAGTATATTGACTTGATTGGAGATTTATTTCGCGTTAACTATTATTTTTTTGGCAGAATATTCAATTTAATCAATTTAGATAGAGTATAATAATAATGTTTACGAAAATTGTAACGAAATGAGTTGTTTTCATTGTTTGGTCAGTGACTGACACAAACTTTGCATGTTGCAATGCATCTTCAGGGCCGTATAGTCACATGACTGATAAAGCTATGCCTTCAGTAATTGGCTACTTGATTGGTCGAACAGTTCATTGCTAACAATTCTTAGAGTCCAATATTAAAACATAATTTATCACGAAGTTTTATCACATATTAAATTAGATCAATTCTTTATCACAGTATATCCATACATACAAGCTACTTTCTGGCCTTGAAGCTGCATTGCAACATGCAAAGATGCAACATTTGCGTCAGTCGCCACTCAGGCACTGAAAGCGACTCATATCATTATAATTTTATAATTTTTATTATTATTACTTTATCTAAATTAATTAAATAAAATATTCGCGAGTATTGAATGGCCTCATCTGAGTTGTTTTTCATAACTTATCATCATCATCATCATCATCATCAATGCAAAATGATTGTGATTAAAGTGCGGGTTAACATATGAATCACTGTTAATTAATAAATGGCTATGCAGACTATTACCAATAACTTTGTGACAATGTTTCTTTCTTGGAAACTGCTGTTAGGGGAAACATGTAGCATAGTGATAGGGCAATCTCTGTCACGATTAAAAATATGGGAAACATGTTGCATAGTGATAGGGCTTCAATGGAATCAATGAGTTATTGATTGTTCTTTCTTTACCCTCAGAAAGTCATTTTAACAGAGATCCTGCCCAGTGGTATGCATAATGATAAGCTGGCCTCGAAGCAGTTCCCAAGAAAGAAACATTGTCACAAAGTTATTGGTAATCGTATGCATAGCCATTTATTAATTAACAGTGATTCATATGTTAACCCGCACTTTAATCACAATCATAACGCTCAATTTGATATGGAGAAGAAAACGCTCAATTTGATATGGAGAAGAACCTACACTCTATGTGAAAAATTACCATGGATAATAAATTGACAGGCCCTTGGGGAGAGAGAGATAACAGCGATCAACAGCAACATTTCTGTCATGGTAAGGAGGAAGAATTGGAAGGAAAATATCATTCTTTTGTACCACTAACATAAAACGTTAATCAGGTGTTTTAAGTTTTTGTTTTATTACAATTTAATATAGTATCTAAACGTTTCTTAAATAGTTTCGAGATCAAAAGAATAATAGACTTAGAAAATTTGATTCAGCTTAACAAATGATGTGTTTACGTCATGAAGTAATATCCCAATAAATTAAGATCTGAAGTTAGTGGGATGTATACATTGTGACTAACACATTCATTTTCCACAAAACTTTCAGCTTAAGCTGTTTACTCTTGGAGACCTCAATGCTAAGAAGTGCGCATGCTCTAGTTCAGCCATATTTCTACTTTCGGTTTAAAATCTGACCCCTTAATTGAACTATCCATGGTTGATTTACTTATTTCAGGTGTAATTGTTTTCATATAGCACTTTCCGTTTAGCCTGTTTTCTCTTGAGACCCCATTGCTAACGCATGCTCGAGTTCAACCAAGTTTCTACTTTCGGTTTAAAATCTGACCCCATAATTGAATTCCTTATTTGGTTGATTTACTTATTCCAGGTGCAATTATTTCCGGTTTAAACTCTGACCCTATATTTGAACTTTCCATGGTTGATTTATTTATTCTAAGGATGATTCTTTTTCATCTAGCAGTTTCCGTGTAGGCTTTGTACACAATGTTACCGAGTGTAGTGTGCATGCTGGAGTTCAGCCATATTTCTACTTATGGTTTAAAATCTGAATCCATATTTGAAATTTCCATCGTTTCCAGGTGCAATTATTTTCCACATACACTTTTTGTATAGAATGTTTACTCTTGAAGACCCCATTCTTGATGAGTGTACATGCTCGAGTTCAGCCAATTTTTTACTTCCGATTTAAAAGCTGACTCCATACTGGAACACCCTTGAACACTTGAGTATTTATATAGTCCAAGTGTAATTATTTTCCATTATTTTTGGAGAATCCAATGTTAATGAGTGGCATGCTCGAGTTCAGTCATATTTCTACTTCTGGTTTGAAATTTGACCCCATATTGGAACTCCCCATGGTTAATTAACTTATTCCATGCCTAATTGTTTTCATGTAGCAGTTTCTGTTTAGTCTGTTTTCTCTTAGAGATCCCAATGCTAATGAGTGTACATGCTCGAGTTCAGTCATATTCTACTTCTGGTTTAAAATCTGACCCCATATTTGAACTCCTCGTGGTTGATTTACCTATTCCAAGTGTAATTATTTTCGACATAGAACTTTCAGTTTAGACTGTTTACTCTTGGAGACCTCAATGTTAATTCATTGCTCTTCAATGCCATGTTTTTTTCCTTTTTTTTAAATTTTCAAATAAAAATCAAAACTTTTTTCAGGAGCATTCTAACCTCCAAAAGGCACCAGTACTTTTCAGAGTGGTTTATTTGAATCATTAACCATCGAAATCGGTTATCCGGTCTGACTTTTATGCATCTCGAAGAAGCAAAAACCGAAAAAAACCAAAAATTTTTTCTTCCGTTGGTGTCTTTTGACAAATTTTCCCCATTTTTTTGAAGTCAACGTGAACCATATAAATGAACCGTATAAATTTTTGAAAATTTTCATTAACCGGTATGGGTTTGGGAAGGGATTAAAATACTCAATTTTCCCTATACCTTAAGGGGTATAGGACAACAACAGTACTGCACTACCGTGCATACTGTGATTTAGTAATTTATGACTTTGTGGACCACATATTAGATGCCGCAGGTGGAAGTAATTGGCTCGGCGGGCTGTTTTTAATGTTGTTTTATCAAGTGTTTCCGAGCTATAAAAATTACTGTGCAGACCGCAGGTCACATGCGGGCTGCAGATTTTACACATTCTCAGTCAACAATATTCATCAAAGTATTATTTCATAGCATGAGCTAGTGCACCAGCAAATCTGGCTCACTCTTGCAATATAAACTTGAACATCAACTCTGTGCTTTTTAAATTGGAGATTTGTTTGTTATCGTTTTGAGTTATAGCACAATTACATAACTACTTTACTATTATTGTATACAATTTACTAACGTAATTGATTATTTTGTTGTTTTTTAGGTTGCTTCCTTGTTTTGCTCATATTTAGGATTGCTTCAAAATTGTCTAGTGACTTATATGCAATCTGTAGTTCAAAGGTCACAAGTGCAGAGTAGTGAAATCATGCAGGAAGGTTACGAGATATCTTCAGATTCATTCACTACAAAGAAAAAGCTAAAGGCTAAGAAATTACAATAGCTTACTACTGACTGATTATTTATATAATTACTAGTGTTTTTCTTTATTTCTTTTGCATTGCCAATGTAGGGTAAAGCTTTACATTTCAGTGACTTTGAAATTTCAGTATTATTAATGTATTATATTACTCATTAGTTTAGTCATTGATTACTATCTTAGTATATCTAAAGAGCCAAGAAGATTTAGGTTCAATGTGGAAGAAATAAATCAATTTTCAGACAAATATACTGTGGAAATCGGTATAATTTCTATTTTAACAAAGGAAAGTGCCAACTTTATGATAACTGAAGAACTTTTTCCATTATCAAAAAATTTATAATATTTTGATAATTGATAATTACTAACAAGAGTTCGTGAAATTGTTTGATCTCACATCCCCCTTATTGTGATTTCTCATTGTTAATTTATAATATTTATTGGCGTAAAATTAAAGAAAGATATTAAGAAATTTGTTTTTCCGCCATTAAAATCTAAATGTTATTTAAATGTGCTACTAACAACAGTCTGTGAAATTTTTTCTCACATCCCTCTTATTGTGATTTATTGTTATGTCATAGGGCTGTCCATTAAGTACCTATGCAGAAAAATTGACATTTTGGATCTCGACTTTCAAAATACGTATACGTTTGCAGCCAACTCCCATCCCCCACCCCCAACTAATCCCATAACCACAAGTACTTGTAGCGTATTATTTAGATCGGAAATTCCGGTGTCAATAATTGTTTTTGTTTACTGTCAGCATTGAGTCATTGTGTCATTGCCACTTCTAGGTTTTTAAGGCTTATAGGTTTATAGCTTTATTGAACCTAAGATTTTGGTAAAAAGTGCACTAGCTTTTTGACTACAACAAGTTTTTTTCAATGTACCCACTAGGATTGTGGAAAATGAGTCATGTGTATAATAGGCCGAAAGGGGCCAGCTTTGAGAATTAGAAAATTAGAGAGCTGGAAACTTTTGGCCATTGAGGTACCGTATTTTAACGAATATAACCCGCACACATGTATAACCCGCATATTTTTCTAATTGTGTAAAAATATTGTAGATATAACCCGCACACGTATGTTCCCCGCGGCTCATAAACGCGTATAGACAATGTTATACCACAATATTACAGTATTTTTAAGGGTGTCAACGATTACCGGTAACCGACTGCTATTTAGTAACCAGATGCTATCCACCACGACCAATTAAACATTGTTGACATAAACTGTAAATATATAGTCGTTTAGTTATATTCTTACTAGAAATATTAGGTTAATAACCCAATAAGTATGTAATTTTCAATAACATACTCAAAGCACGTGCAAATTATAAGATTAGATCTGATTATCAACATCTTTTATGTATAAAATTATATAAGAGATTAACATATAATCAGTATAAACCTTATTAAAATTTAAGTTAAACTCTAAGAAATAATTAATTTAAAGCTAAGTAAAAGCAAGTCAGAGCCATTTTTGTCCCTCCCTCTCCTTTCATCCCTGATTTCATCGTTGGCACGGTTCATCCACCAGTTAGCATTCACGTACGAGGGTTAGGAACTCTCGGTTCACGATAGTATTGTGACGATTTGGCCGGAAACTAAAATTTATAACCAGTAGAAAGTAGGGCGTAACCATTTAAGCCTGTAATGTAGTAGCAAATACCGTAATAGTATTTACAAATATTGATTAAAAATACCT
>JAQIXG010004890.1:0-12200 GCA_034700105.1 Oconnorella tubifera | reverse complement strand
CCGGGGGGGGGAATTGTCCGGGGGGGAAATGTCGGGGGGGGGGGAAATGTCCTACACTCTAACCGTTGCTCGAAGTTTACGATTTCGTATGTTTGTTTCACGTTTGTACGGTTGCTTAAGACGTTTGTTGTATTTCTATTTGATTGGCCAAATTCTATTTGATAGGCAATTCAAAAAAATTAGGCATTTTTTAAATTAGCCAATTAGTGTTGAGCATTTTTTAATATCTTAAATTTCAATATTATTTAGGCTGCTGCTATTGGTAGCCAGAATATAGAACAAATGCTGCCAGGGCAGGAGGGGTGAGGGGTTGGGAAAGTGGTTTGTAATTTTAATGAAATCCTACGAAATGAAGTGTAACTTCTATTTAGGTAATTAAATCTAACAATTCACTTTAATTCACAAAACAAGATCATAGGAAAATATCAATAAAATTCATCTAAATGTGAAAATATATGAAAATAATTAAATATAAAAGTATTCATTAAATAATAACAAGTACTAATGTTGCTAATACTAGTGTTGCTAATATAGCATGTAATAGTAAGTAATACAATTATTAAGATTAAATAACAATATTAACAAACTTTACTAATATCTATCAACAAAAAACTCAATAACCTCATTTCTAGAGAAGTTAATATTGAGTGGGAGGGATAAATGTTAAAATTTAAGCATTTTTTTAAATTACACTAATATTTTCGGATGAAGAAAACGAATTTTTGACCCTCTTGTTTTCAGTACTGTTTTAGCTGTTTTAGCTACGTCGACAGCTGGCCTGCACAGTATACAGTATACTCGATACTCCAGACTAGCTTGTAATTATAATGAGCTGAACGCCGTTAACGGCTGCTTGAAAAGATATTTGAATGTTTTTTAAATTACTGCATAATATTATTTGATGGTTTAAAATCTAAATTATCTAGTGGTTGAATTCTTTAGCCAAAAGCAGTCAGGTAATATAACATATGTTAGCGTATGTATAATGTGGTAAGCATCTAGCGTAATATAGTAATAAGCACAGTGTATAGATGGTTAGGTCCATTGAGTAGCATACGATAGTGCAGTTATGGTCGATTCACACGGCGACATGTGTTGCTCGCACGTCGCGCGAAACAAAAGCAGCGTTGCGGACGCGTCGCGGACGCGCTGCCGCGACGCGTCCGCGATGCGTCCGCGACAGATTTTCTCCAGGCGCAGAAAGTGTCGCCGATGTTTCTCGGCAACGCGTCTGACGCGTTATATATATTTTGAGAATTTATATACATATGTAAAGAAGCAGATGTAATCAATTACTTTGCATATAGTTACATTATATCATTTTCAATTTGTTTTTTTTTATATATTTAAGGAATCATGACCTTTTAAACTCCTAGTATTAATTCAACCAATGAGAGGCGAGCAGCACAATCTGTCGCCGACGCGTCGCCTCAAAGAATGAATATGTTCACTCTTGAAGCAGCGTCGCCGACGCGTTGCTTGCTGCCGGACCGAGCGCGCGGATACAGGATGCGTCGCGGCAACGCGTCGGACGCGTCGCCGCGACGCGTCGGACGCGTTTTCTGTGCCCGGTTAAAATCTGTCGCGGACGCGTCGCGACAGCGCGTCCGCAAAGCGTCCGCAGCGTCGCCGACGCGTTGCTTGCTGCCGGACCGAGCGTGCGGATGCAGGATACGTCGCGGCAACGCGTCGGACGCGTTGCCGAGAAACATCGGCGACATTTTCTGCGCCTGATGAAAATCTGTCGTGGACGCGTCGCGGACGCGTCGCGGCAGCGCGTCCGCAATGCTGCTTTTGTGTCGCGCAACACTTGTTGCGCGACGTGCGAGCAACATATGTCGCCGTGTGAATCGACCATAAGTGATCAACTGGTACAAAACGAAATATTATTCCTGATTCTCTTTCTCCTGCACTGATGCATCAAAATTTATATATATTTATCGAGTTATTTCGCTGTTTCTGAAGATTTACCTATTGACATCAATTTGTATCTAATCAGTGCGTATATAGAAATTAACCTAGACCATAAGGGTGTTAATAAAAAAAGTCCATTATATTGATCTTTTCCTGAGATAAAGCAGCCAACTTTTTCTCACTATTTGAATACATTTATATAACACTGTCTAATGCAAACTTGAATCAATTTTAAAAAATACCTCTGTGAAGGATACTTTAGCCCGCAACCATCCCCCCCCCCCTCTGAGTTCTGTATAATAATTCACATTAATTGTATTTTGTTAAATTATAATTTGCTAAAATCTGTCTATCTTTGAAAATGTATTCTTGTTTTATAGTTATATCGATGTATTGATGGAAGGATCATTATAACTTTGAACAAAGACATCATTACTGTTCAGAATAAGTGAATACCAATGTTTGTTAAAATCATTTTCTGAAAAGAAAGAAAACGTCAATATTTCTTTATAAAGAAACAGACCTATGACAATAATGACGCGAGCTATATTCTTGGTACTAATTGCTGCGATGATGACGTCATGGGGAACTTGTAGTCCTGACTCCAAGCGACTCTTTGATGACTTGCTAAAGAAAAGTGGTTACAACAGATTAATTCGGCCAGTAGGTAACAACACTGACACTTTGGTTGTGAAGCTTGGTCTGCGTCTAACGCAAATCATTGATATTGTAAGTAGACCTATAGACATTATTATTATTGCTATATTAAACAGTTATATTTATTTATTCTGCATATAAATTGCATATCATACGTTAATTTAAAAGAAAATACAATAATGTATAAGAGAAAAATGTTGTAATTTATGCTCATAATTATGAATGAATTATGCAAATATTAGACTTCTTGTCACACTTGACAATTAGTAGCATCAAAAATAAAATGCGATTAAGAGACGTGATTAATTAGATTTGATTGATGGCATGACGTGATTAATTAGATTTGATTGATGGCATGACGTGATTAATTAGATCTGATTGATGGCATGACGTGATTAATTAGATTTGATTAATGGCATGACGTGATTAATTAGATTTGATTGATGGCATGATGTGAGTAATTAGATTTGATTGATGGCATGACATGATAAATTAGATACGATTGATGGCATGACGTGATTAATTAGATCTGATTGATGGCATGACGTGATTAATTAGATTGATAGCATGACATGATTGATTAGATTTGATTGATGGCATG
Source organism: Oconnorella tubifera (assembly GCA_034700105.1). Lineage (NCBI taxonomy): Eukaryota > Metazoa > Annelida > Clitellata > Enchytraeida > Enchytraeidae > Oconnorella > Oconnorella tubifera. The sequence goes on along the minus strand of JAQIXG010004890.1, from coordinate 9,028 downwards.
ACGTGATTGATTAGATTTGATTGATGGCATGACGTGATTAATTAGATTTGATTAATGATTAATGATTGTAGGATGAAAAGAATCAGATAATGACAACTAACGTTTGGCTTGAACAGGTTCATTCAATATTTTCTTAAAGTTTCATAAACTTTCGTTCATTTATATTATATAGGCAACATGCAAATAAATCGAAATAAAGGTATTACAATACAAATATTTAATGCATTTTTAACAAATCAACAAACACTTTCATTACATGGCAAAGTGAGACAAGAAACAAAATATTAATTTATGCAAAATAAACTTTTTAGTTTAAATTAAATAAACTTTTCGAAGTTTTTGAACAGAAATTGACTAAATTAAATTTTCATTAAAGCAGTAGACATTAATTTAGTGCAACATTTTTGCTCAGCTGGCAAATAAAATGATATATAATTATTGCATGACATATTTAACCGAAATGATTGCTTTGTTGCAGCAATGGTATGACTTCCGGTTGACATGGAACTCAGACGAATATGGCGGCGCTGACAGGTTGTTTGTTCCGTCAGATGAAATATGGCTCCCTGATATCGTTCTTTATAACAGGTTACAAATGAATCTATATATGGACATGATTTATATTCGCCGCATTGTAACTATCAGATATTATTATATCTGACAGTTATAATTTCAGTTATATTTAGTAATAACTGAATACATGTGTAAAAAAAGCCTAAGTGATACATTAGCACTAGATTTCAGACTTATACTTTTGGTTATTTTTAAAATTATTTTGGATTGATTTTAGGAGAATAGAATAAACTATAGTCTAATTAATTTGTTTTGATGTTAACAAGGATACATTCAGTAGATTAAGTTCCAAGGCCAAGGCTAATCACTCAAGTTTAAGGCCAAGGACTTGAGGTATACAAGTCGAAGTCCAAAGTCAAAGACTTTTGGCAAACTGTCCGAGGCCAAGGATTTAAAAACGCAGATATTAGATGATTTTAGAACTACTTTTCTTAAAACAAGTTTTGTGAATTTATCATTTTTAACTCAATCAATAAAAGTTTAACGTCTGTTTAACCGTCGAGGGACGATATTGCAGACGTCCCTCAGTATCAGGAAAGACCACACATGCTCCACCCAAGCAGTGAGGACAAACCATCAACTGAAAGAGGAAACAATTTAACTGGGAAATCAGTCCATAATAAATAATTAATACAGGGTGAGCCAAAAAGTAATCCTCTAAAGCTTTTTCTAATATTACGGCCAACATTAAGATTTTCTAAAATATAATTTTACAGTTTAAAGATAATTCATATTTAGATAATTTATATTAAAAATTCATGCTATAAAATATAACTTTACAGTTTAAAGATGATTCATATTTACATATGAAGGCCAAATTTCATCAAAAAATTATTTCCTTTTTAATGAGTATTCTGCCAGTTTTTTTGATGGACCAGAAACACGAGTCCAGAACACAGTACGTAAATCAGATTTTGCCTCCAAACTCTGAATTTGAATTTGCTGGGTTATTAACTCAGAGAAGCTGTGCTGGAGAAAAATACGATTAGATTGTTATTATAATTGTCTGTGAAAGAGTTGCCGTGGGCCTTCGACTCAGGGCACATAGGAAACTCCATTGGTTTTGCATCATAAGTGCTGTTGTGGCGCACCAGTTGACAAGTTGGGTCACAATGGTTTGACCTGCAAACGCAGTGCTGGTCGTCACATGCGTCATAATTTGCTCAACGATGTCATACTGCGCGCACTTCAGAGCGCCAATGTAGCTGCACTACAGGAGTCACCGGGGCTGATGCGTTCAGACTCTAAGAGGACAGATGATGCCACGCTTGTACCATGGTCGAAGGGCTTCTTTGAGATGCCACATGCCCGGACACATTGGAGCCTTCGTATGTGAAGAGGTCGGCAGAAGAGTAAGGTGCAGTTTTAGTGGAATCAAGAAAGTTGTCCAAGTATGTCGCTTTTTCTACCTCTCACGAGTCTGTCCCATAACGATTAAATGAGTGAATGAGTTGCGCAGACAGATCTCTATCGTCTCAGAAAATGCAAGGCCCATCTGTTTCCTGAGCAACGCCGTACTTTGGCTCTGCAGCGGGGAAATGGCGGCAGTAATGGGAACTTGTGGGACAGTTTGGTCCAATTGATTCTACTTGCTATTCTTATTTAAATTATTTTTAAACTATAAGTGGAAGAGGGGCTTAAAAAGTCGTAAATGATTATCTATTCAACACGATCTATATTCACATACCTACCACTGGTGTAATGTAGGCAGACTTAAGAAACTAATTAAGAACCTCACGTTCATTAACTTTTGAGATGTTTCAGTGGTATAGCCAAGGGGAATGGGTTTATAACCTTTCAATGGAGGTATAAAAAATGCAATGAAACGGTGTTAGTTCAACGTTACATTCCTCTGCTACGCCGCTGAGATGTTTATTCCATAAGAAATTCTATTATTATTACTTACAATAACAGAACCTTTAAAAGGCATTTTGTCTAAACAAAATCTGTGTATTCGTGTCATTTCTATAGTCTGATATTAATGCGTCTTTTCATTTCAGCTTATGTTATTCAATATAATAACTAAAGCGATTTTAGTAAATTCAGGCTTTCACTTTTACCTCCAACATCAGGTTCCCTAATTCAAATTTGTCAATTCCAGCTCTGATACAGAGTGATTAGGAAAATGATCGATATTCTGCGAGCAGTATTCTAGATAGAATCGATGAAATAATTGCTTCATTCGCTTAGCTAGGCTTGCTGTCTGACGGACCAGATAGTGAACTGATTGAACCTGTAGCCAGTCATCATATGACGGATGCTGCTACTGTAACATCCATTAATGCTGAAGAAACATGGACTGAATTGTCGAGAAACTGAGTCGAGAATATTTTCTATCGATCAGTAGCATCTTAACCATAAGCCACTTTCTCAACGCAAACAGTTCTGTCAGATCAGTTGACAAGAAACGTCGGACATTAAAGATCAAGAATCAATAATTTGTGATAGTAAACATTTTTTACTAAATTAATAAAACAATAAAGAAATAAAAGTAGCTGGAGAAAAAATATTATTCTATAAGTACGAATAGTCACCTTGTATAACAAATGCTACTACTAGTAGCATATGTTATACAAATATTAAATATTAATTAAATATTGACGTTTATAGACGGCAGACTGTGAATATGGAGAAAAACGGGAAAAATGTAATATTTAGTTAAATAAGCAAAAAAAGTCGTCAGATTCCATTTGGCTTGTCCGCCTCCCCCCCTTCCAACCTGGTCAACCTGGCTACCAGTCGACCGTTTGTTAGTGTCACTCATGGACATGTAGAGCAATATTTCAGTTGCTATTCAATGAAAACAAAAAGTATTTTAAGAAAAGTATTTTCAACAGTATTTTCAAAATACTTTTAAAAAGTATTTTATTCTGTATTTTCAAAATACTTTTTACAATTATTCTGCCCATCACTGGCTACTAGTAAGATAAGTAATATCGTAAGTTTAAAAGTCGACAGTTAGCAATAATGTAGCAGCATTTAAGTATTTGAAATAAAATCTTTAGACTGTAGAATATGTGTACGTTGTACAATTTTAGTATAAATCGTTATCCTTAAATTTGTAATTCAAATTTAATTTAAATGTATATACACAATTGAAATATTTATAGGCTTACTTATTATAATAAATGTTTATCAATTATAGCGCCGACGGTAACTTTACAGTGAAGCTGATGACTAAGGCGACCATTCACCAAGACGGTATGGTAGTGTGGAAGCCACCCGCTGTGTACAAGAGCCTCTGTCCAATAGATGTAGAATTCTTTCCTTTTGATGAACAACTATGTACACTGAAGATAGGCTCGTGGACTTACGACGGATATTCAGTAGATATAAGACATAAGGTAGGCCTCTTTCGCCCCCCCCCTCGTTGATGTATTTACATATGTTACAGATCAGTGCAGCTTGAAGGACAGTTGAAATAAAGTTCAAGAGGTGACCTATTTTTAGGTTATCACTCAATTGTTTCCATTTTTCTCCCATTATATATGCTTCGACTCCATGCAACTACATTAATTAAACTGTTTGTTTTATTTTAAGTTTTCTATTCTGGTGTTACCCCCCTAACATAGCGTCACCCTATGCTGTCCGCACCCCCCTAACGACTCCACTGATCTACTGGCCACAATAATACAGATATGTGTTCGTAGATCCAAGGAGTTGGTGCTGTTTTGATGTTATTACTATTATTTACTGTAGGACTTGCCACCAGAAAGCAATGAGCTGGATGAGATCGAACAAGGAATAGACCTAAGTGATTATTGTAAGAGCACAGAGTGGGATCTGCTGGCTGTGCCTGCTAAGAAATATGCTAAGACCTACACCTGCTGTGATGAGCCTTATCCAGACATTAAGTTCAACATTACCATACGACGGAAAACTCTCTTTTACACAGTCAACCTCATTCTGCCATGTGTTGCTATTTGCTCTGTTACTCTGCTTGTCTTCTATATTCCAGCTAACTCTGGTGAAAAGATCACAATGGGCATAACAATACTAAATTCTCTCAACATATTTCTGCTGCTAGTCGCAGAGATAAACCCTCCCACTTCCCTAGCCACGCCTCTGATTGGCAAATATCTGTTATTTACAATGATCCTAGTGACTTGTTCCATCATTGTTACAGTCTTTGTGTTGAACATACACTTTAGAAGTCCTTCTACTCACGTTATGGCTCCGTGGATAAGAGAACTCTTTCTCAATGTTCTACCAAGGTTTGGAATCTGTGTTGAAACATTTTAGGTCGATTTTAAGTCAGGAGATAAGTCATCAGTTTATATTTATATACACGTATATGTTCTATTACTGAGAGAGCTCATTTTTTTAAGCCAAAGAATACAAATAGAAATTTCATGTGTCAATACACATGCATCTATTCAAAGATAATAGAACTTCGAGGTATTTTATTGTGTATAAATTAATTTGATTTTGTTGCTCAATTTTACATGACTGCAGTTTTATATCAGGAATACAGTTGTGTATTTTTAAGAGCTACACATGCATCACTCAAATCATTAGACATCCTGTATCTGGCATCTGATTTAATTATGTCCCGCCTTTGGCCCTGGTTATCTTTATTATCAGGTTGAGATACATAAAACATAACTTTTTTATATACTTGAGATTTCTGCAATATTTTTTTATAAAATTTACCAAAGCAACTTAATGTGACCTAATGAAGTAAGAATTGCTTGTCTAGATTACTACTGATGCGACATCCTCAACAGAAGCTGCTTAACTTTCAACGCTTTGACTCTCATAGAAGAGTCGGCTCAGATGAACTACGCAGCAACTCTTACACTAAAGATGACAGTCAAGAAAAGATAGCACAGGATGAAGAGAAAGATTCTTTAAGTTGGAATAAAGACCATTTTACAGGCAACACGAGGGTGGATAGCAGGGGGAACTGTGTCATGATAAAGGGTGTCAATCTGACACATAATACGCATATGCCACAAGATGTCATAGCGCAACACGCTGAAGTGGCACATGTCACCTTTAATCCCTATGATGAAGGTTGGGGTCATAAGCGTAACTCTTCAGTGGCTAATAATTCTTTCGTTTATCCACCTAGTCCCATAGTAGGACATCACAATGACCCACCTTGCTACCCAGGAAGTCCCCTCAATACTGGAATCACTCTCAATCAGGGTTCTACCCAGAGAAGTCCACTGATGGGACTGGCTAGAGACTCCATACAACAGACGAGTAGAAGTTTATTGCAGCCGTTTGTAAGACACGCCATACACGGAGTCAACTTTATATCAGATCATGTCAAACAACAGGATGACTTCCACAGGGTCAGTACTTGATAACACTTGATAACACTCATCGCAGTATATTTTACTACAATACATTTTGAATGACTTAGTTTTACCCTCATCATCAAAAATTTATTAACAAATTTCACAACACTGATAATCCAACCCAACCCTTTCACGTGACTTCCCTTAAGTATCTTAAAAATAAATTCAGACTGTCTAAAGGTTTTGTATAATTAAATAAATAAACCGTAATTCATGACAGCAATAACTGCATGAATTACGGAATAATTGGAGAGTAAAATGGAGTGCTTAAACTTTGGCCTTGAAACATTTCAAAGCTTTGTAAATACTTATTGACTTTGAAACGCTGGGAGTACTCAAAGGCCTCTTTACCCCCCAAGCTCCTTCCCAGTCCCGCCCCCCGTTGAAGTTGTTGAAATAGTGTTTCTTTAATACTCAGATTCGGTAAAATTCAGTCATAATACTTGGTAATTGGTAGAACATTGATACTCGGTTCATCCGTACTTCATAAACTCACGCTTGTGTTGTATGTTACAGATCAAGCAAGATTGGCAGTTTGTTGCCATGGTTCTAGACAGACTGTTTCTATGGATCTTTACTGCAGCTTGTCTTGTCGGCACATTTGGTATCATCATACAAGCGCCGACACTTTATGACACTAGAGTAGCGCTAGGTGCATAGACTAAATAGAGTAGCACTAGGTCTATAGACTCAATAGAGTAGCATTAGGTCTATAGACTCAATAAAGTAGCATTAGGTCTATAGACTCAATACAGTAGCGCTAGGTCTCACACAATGACTCAACAAAAGTCACTCAAATGATATCAAAAGTAAATGAAGTTCAAGTGACAGTTAGTGATTGACTTTATTATTGACATACAAGCAACTTGTTATACCTGAGACGACTTGCAAGTGGCTAGTATAGTAGAAACGTTGTTCTACTGCCAACTACATCAAAACAAAGTTAAATGCTTCTTTTGAGTAGCACCCATTGCTCACTATTGCAACTGTTGTAATTAACTCAGTAGAATGATGCTGCTAAATATTTACAAGCATCATTATCAGAAGTTATAATATGTAAAATTATAATATAATACTGGATATACAGAGACTCAACGATTGGTAATTGATAGATTTTATTAACAGTTACAACAAACATTAATAGTTTCTAACCAATGTTATAATTTATAATAAATAAAATCACTTTCTTAGTGCAACAAACTCTCAACATTTAATGTTTTCAATTCTTTATAGTACAATTATTATTATGAAGCAAACAAAGATCAGCTTTTAATAAAGAGATTACATAAACCTCTCAGCTTTATTATGAAAAGACAGTGATGATTTATAGTTTGATAGATAGAAAGCTGCAGTTAAAATCTTATTGTATAAGAAGCAAATACTTTGCTAAAGTTCTATCAGGTCTATATAGAGTCTCTTTATGTCTCTTTGTGTCTGTCTGCTTGTCTGTGTGTATGTCTGTCTGTCTGTCTGTCAGTGTATGTGTGAGTTTATCGTCCCTCCACCAGTTTATCCCTTGCAATGACTGACTCATCAAACTTAATAAGAAATGCTGTTCCCTTGTGCCAGTGAGCAGATACTTTACATGGCTGAAAGCAACAAATCAGTTCTTTTATAACATAACATTTCTTTATTACGGCAGAATTATTATATATGACATCACATCAGCACAAAAAGACTGATGTAATGTGAACTGTATGTGCAGAAATCAAGTAATTGAGTGAACTGGGACCATGAACAGAGTGCCGTAAATAAGCCAGCTTTAAGGATGAAGGTTTATATAAAGTAGGGCTGTACTTACTAAAACCGATTCTTATTATTCGACTGAATAAAAATATTGACCCATAACTAATAATACAAATAAGAAGAGTGATACCATTTTTGAAATTAAAATCTCCGTTCAGTATATAGGCCCAATAACATCTGAATTAAATATGAAGTAACTACTAAGATGAACAAACACGTAATGTTTCAGAGTAACTAGAAACATTACAGACAGCAGTAACTTTGAAAGTCCTTTATCTTAACTCAAGGTGAGTTAAGATAAAAGGACATACAAAGTTAATAAGAGCAAGTTAAGATAAAAGGACTTACAAAGTTACTGCAGTTAATAAGAGTGAGTTGAGATAAAAGGACTTACAAAGTTACTGCTGTTAATAAGAGCAAGTTAAGATAAAAGGACTTACAACGTTACTGCTGTTAATAAGAGCGAGTTAAGATAAAAGGACTTACAAAGTTACTGCTGTTAATAAGAGTGAGTTAAAATAAAAAGGACTTACAAAGTTACTGCTGTTAATAAGAGTGAGCTGAGATAAAAGGACTTACAAAAGATACTGCTGTTAATAAGAGTGAGTTAAGATAAAAGGACTTACAAAGTTACTGCTATTGAGAACAGCTTCAATGATGCCGGCTACAAACGCTGCACAGTTAACGTCTCCTTTACGATCTGCTGTAATATATACAACACAATGCAAGATATACAGGCAAACTGCAGTCACTTTGCTTCCGTGACAATTAGTCTGAAGACTTTTCATCTATGACAATTAATCTACAGACATTTCATCTATGACAATTAATCTACAGACATTTGGTCTAATGACATTATCACATGACATTATCACATGACATTATCACATGACATTATCATAATGTCATGTGATGTCATTATCACACGACATTATTACACGACATTATCACACGACATTATCACACGACATTATCACATGACATTATCGAATGACATTATCACATGACATTATCGAATGACATTATCACATGACATTATCGGTAGTAACTCCAAGTAACCATATTTTCATTCATAGAACTCACCAATTATTTCATTATACAATTTTTTTACAAACCCCCCCCCTTGCAGGGACTTATTAGTCAAAATACTGAACACGCTCATCATTGAGATAATATAATCTCTTTACAACAGTGGTTCCTAACCTGTGGGTCGGACCCAACTGGGGTCGCCTGACAATTTGTTAGGGGCCGCCTGAGACCTTCTAAGAATTAATTTTTTAAATAAAAAAAACGCGTTTTTTGCATAAGGTACACGCAATGTACATCGCACAATACACACTTAGAATGTAATGTACATGGCACAATACACACTTAGAATGTAATGTACATGGCACAATACACAC
>JAQIXG010004889.1:0-12201 GCA_034700105.1 Oconnorella tubifera | reverse complement strand
TATTACTTCTACCAACATCACAAACAACAATAAAGCTAGCCGCAAAATGCAGAAATTTTAGCTAAAATCTATTTATTTCTCTAATCAATTCACGGCTGATAAAGATAAGATAGAGATACGCTCTTTCAAAGATAAATAAAGTACATATCAAAAGCGGTTGCTATATTCTTCGATATATAAATGATATTCAGATTTTAGTACATATTTTTTTGATTAAACAATCTTAGAGTAATGCTTCTGCATTGGAATTACTTCATATCTTTATTTCTTTAATATTAAAAACTCTACTATTGTTTTTCGGTCATACAGTTTCACTTATAAATACGTTGATTAGTATAAGATGTTTTTAATCTGTAACAGAGCTTCCTTATCCGATTTTATAAATTAAATATTATTTACCATTTGCACATAATTTCAAATTGCAAAATAAAATTGAAATATGTAAAGTATTGGGTTAGGATTAGGGTTATAGTAAATTGTACGAAAATCTAAACACAACTTGGTAATGCAAATAACAATATTATTATATCTCTCAGTTAATTTATTCTCTGACATTTTACATTTATTCTTATTTCTTACTCTCTCTTCCCTCGCTCTCTCTCCAGGCTCTGCGAATCAAGAAGCTATCCAGCGGTTCGGTAAATATAGCGTACCTATGTTCTGTAGTCACATCAGCACAGTCTGCAATCTCTATCGATATACATTGCCTCTGCACCTATACAGAATTGCTACTCAAATACTACTCTAAGTTTTATTATAATGTAATAATTTGGTATAGGGAGTAGAAAATAACGTTGGAAATATTGCATAGGGACTTGAAATGTAGAGTTTAATATTGAAATAGAACTTTTGGTAGCTATCAGTTGCTTGGCTGATATCTTGTACCTAGTAGAATGCGGATAAGAAACTTAAGGGTTCAATCAGACTGTTATAATCTTATGAAAATTAATTTTTGAATGAAATACTCTTTCCATTAAATGTACAAAAAATGCAGGGCTATTCAATTAGATTTAGCACGGGGCCAATCTTGAGAAAATGGAGATTTTTTTCGAAAGACATAATGCTGAGACAAAGTGTGGGTCAGCCAAACTTTTAAACTTTTATGGGGCCCTGTAATAACAAAACTTTGGCCCCTTTTTAAGCATCTCAAATATTAAAGTTTTGAAGATAACAATTTATGAAACTTTCTTTCCCAGAGATATCAGACCAATTAGATAAGTGATAACCCAGAAGAAAAGCTAGAATCTAATGATTGTCATTTATTAAAAATAACAATCGGTTTTTAGTCAACTTTATATATCGTATCCATTCGCAGTGAATAAATGATCACAGTCATTTTTCATCTTTTGCAAAATATATAATAGAAAAATAAAATTTTATATACAGGCTTATTAATGCCTGCAATATTGTGATATTTTTAGGGAGAGAGTAATTTATTATTACGTCATAATGGCGCTACTTATACAGCGACTAAAAATGGAAGCTAAGAAATTAAATTAGTTAAACATCTAATCGTTACGTCATAAAAATGGCGCTAATTATGACACATTTGTCCAGTGGACTAATGCGTCAAATACGTGAAATACGATGCATAAATACGCGGCATAAATACACAAGATACTAATGTGTTAAATACTGAAAGTACGATGCATAAATACATAACTAAATACATAATAAATACGTTAATAGATGAAGTCAATACAAATGACTGGCTTTTATAAAATTATATAATATAATAACAAGCCTGCAGCCACTAGTAAAAGTTTGAAAAACATTGAAATAAGTCAAAGTTAGCGAAAACCAAAAGTTTAAAAGTTGACAGATCCTTCAAGCCGAATGAGCAATGTCATCAAGTCATTATTGCTTGCAAGTTATAAGTCTGATTTCATTAACAGCCCGAGGGTTAATTCGGGCCATATAGGGTTAAGTTAGTTATTTTGCTAGCCAACTTCACACAAACATAGGTGTCACGTCAGTAGCCAATATAGTTATAGTAATGATTTAAGCAGGGTTGATTAAACGAAAGGGGGTTGGGGGGGTTTAACAAGAGGGTGGTAGAGCTAACAAGAGGGATGGGAGGGTTAACAAGAGGGTGGGAAGGTTAAACTGAGATCAAGAATAAAAATAGAGATATGTTATGTCTGATAAAGTGACAATTTGTTTTAGTTTTGACAATTATGCTAAATGGGGTGGTGATTTTATTATTAAATAAAAGTTTGAAGCGTGTGCTTTGTTATGAATGTATGTGGCACGTGATTGATTTGAGATCATTTACAGGGTTAATTAGTGTCCTATTAAATATGAATTTACTTGCTAAATATATAAATAAATTACTTATTTATGTATTAATATTATAATTGTACGATTATTTAGCAAAATATACAACGAGAAATTTGATCAAAAGTTAGTTATCAACTAGTGATATTTGTAGTTAATATTATATCAAATTGAGGTTGTCAAATATAAATAAATATATGAAACTTTTCGTTTAAAAAAAATTACTCGTATTTTTAGTCATTTTTCACTTGGTAAATTTAAAATAAAAAATGAGCTCGATCGCATAATATATATTACAATAAATACTTTTATAAGTTTTATTGCGTACTATCATCTCATGAAAAAGCGACTAAATAATAATTTCAAATAGTACACGAATAAAATATATCCGAGTTCATTTAATATATTGTGAACAAAAACGGAATTATTTAACTTTTTTATCGCCCCGGGGCCTTCAGCTCTACCCACAACCGGCCCACAATACCCCGGTCACCCTGTCCTAGAGTCTTTTAACCAAACCCAAACCCTAGAGATAATACTAAGCGTGTACACCCTGTAATAAAAGCATTGGACAAAGGATTCAAAGACAGATGTATGCTTAGATCTTTATCTGTCTTCTTGGATGTCTGCGTGAATGCGCGTCTACCCAACCCCCCACCCTCTCCACCCCAACCACCCCTCAAAAACCCATCCCTCGGTAAATTAGACTAAATTCAGACTACCTAAATGCAGTCTACTTTCAGTTGTAACTAAAAAATTAAAATAAGTTAAGGACGATTTTTTTTTCTCAAAATAGATTTTTGAAGCGCGATTACCATATACCACATTTATAGCTTTTTAAAATGCAATTAATTTGCGCCTATTCTTGGTATCTTTATTACGTAAAATTACAAATTTTTAATCTAAAAATAAGCGTAATAGTTATAATATCGTGTTAGTGTTAGTTATTTCGTGTTAATAACTAGGTGTCAGTAATTTAATGTTAACTATTCGGTGTTAGAAATTCGGTCTTAATAAAACGAGTTGAATTTGTAATTTCTGAAAAAATTTGTGCAAATTTGTACTTTTACAATACCGAGATAAAAAATGTATATTACTTATAACTTATATATATTTATGCAAAGAGATTTCACTCAAAAGTTCAAATATCATAAACGTCTCTAATTAAAGTATTTGTTTCAAATTTAGGCATTCAGCATTTATTTCAATAATTTTCATTTTATTATACTTCTGCAAATAAAACACGCTTCGATAATCACTAATACATTGTTCTGTCTAGTTTAAAAAAATTCTATTACGTAACTTCTACGTTACGAGATGTAACGATGACGTAACGATGACGTAACAATGACGTAATGATGAATGGATCATTAAACGGAAGACCTTGTGTTGATGGACTAGTTATTGTATTGGTCTTTTAACGCCGAGTTATAATCGTCTATATATGAGAGCTAGGGTAAAGTGGTTAAATTTGAGAGAGATGGATTGATTAGATTAGATTATAAGAAGACCAGAATATTTAAAATGTAATAATGTAATCGATAAAATTTAATATTTTATACGACTAGATATATGTTTTTGTAAAAACTTGAAAGAGAAATTAGAATAATGATTTAATTAACTTTTATGATATGACACGAAAAAATTTGACTATAGATAATAAAAACGTATATGCTTTCTTTCTTATACATTTAATATACGTTTGTGTAGATTTTGAGGCATTTTAAGATTCTTTTTTAATGCAATTAGACGCTTTAAATGACTACTTATTTCAGTGTCTAATACAAGAAAATTATATAGAAATAATTATATTTCAATATAAAAATATATAGAAAATTACAGGGTATAAGTAATTACATAATCTAAGATTGCTTTTTCATTAGAAAACTTAATGGCAATCACAGCGTTATTGTAATATTTTTAAATTTTCACTCTGAACTTTGAGTCTTGCAAAAAAAGGTTTTTATTACACTGTGTTAATGCACGTGGTGTTAATAATAATTTATGAATTATCATAAAGTTAATTGTTTTATTTCTTTGTCGAAATAATCTTTTAAAAACTATTTAAATTTCAAACTGCTGTCATCGCGCTATTATCATTTCAACAACTCAACCGTGACGGAGCAACCGAAGCAGTCAATTGGAACCTCACAACTCCATTGGTCCAAACATACAACCAATCATATCACGTAGAAATAATAAAGACGCCAAATCGAACAATGAACAGGTAATTTAGGCTCCTCCCTTTTTTCAGTTAGCCACGCCTATTTATGCTGTATCAAATTGACAGAAAGATTTTGATACAATGTACTTTTGAGTTTTTAATCAAGTGTTTATCTAGATATAAATAAGTTTTCTTAGAGTAAAAACCGTCTATTATATTATAATATCATTATTTTTATTGTTGAAATCTTTAGTTATTATCAAAGCAAGCGTGTTTTTAATACACTTATAAAGCGTGAAAGTTTATAAGGATTATAATAAAGAATTTAGGCTGAATATAATGCAGTATTTGTATAGAGAAAATTTTTAAATTGAGTATTTTCATTTATATGCAAAATTATTGCTATTTGCAATTGATAGTAAGTAAAATACAGTAATATTTTTATCGATAAAAGTCATGTTGATGCATGCTATTAGGATTAATAATTCTGGATTAAAAATAGTTAATAATGGATCAGGATTAGGGATTAGTTAATCATAGATTTGAATTATTAATTATGATTGGATTAGTGAAAAATGTGTTTGATTAAAAAAGTGTTTGATTAAAATAAATTCAAATTATGGATTAGATTGATTTGTTACAAACATGCGATTATAATTTTGAGAGTAACCATGTAATAACGTTTGATTAGATAACTCGATTAATTTACAACGAATTTTTGTATTTTTAATAATTTATCCATAACAAAAGTGAAAGTGTCATAATAATAATTTCAACAATGGTTTAGATTCAAAAGTTTTTATGCGAAAACCAATTTAAGCAAAATTAAAAACGAAATACATCCTGTTTGAATTACTAACATAATTTTTGAGCAGAAAGCGATGGGGGAAGGGGGGGGGGGGAGAGATTTTAGTTTTTACGGAAGTTATTAGCCGGGGTTTCTGTGCAATTAAAAGTGTAAATTTAGCAAAATTAAATTATGCGGAATAATTTATGTCATTTTGAAAAAAATTAGTTCTGATAATAATATTGATCATAAAAAGTACATATTATAAATTATAATATATACTGTCTATGATTAATATATACTTTATACATATAATTATAATTTACAATTATGTGTATAAAGAATAATAAGTTAATTAATCATAAACAGTATATAGAAACAAAAAAATAGGTTTAATTTAAATACATGTATCGCATCTAAAATTTAATGTATAAAGAGTTACGAGACTTAGAATTAAACCTAGAAATACAAATTGAAATAAAATTATTAATTCAATTAACTATAGATCTGATATATAATCATCATATGGAGAAGTGGTTAGAGATCTGGAGTCGAAATTGATAGGTACAGGTTCGAATTCCGTTTAGCTCACTAAACTTGCTGCACTCTTTAGTAAGAGCTTAAATTGACAGCTACGTCTGAGATATCGTTAATGCGTAATCCAGACGTTAAACTTAAATCATGACCCTATGTATCATAATCAAAAAAAGATTACAACTGTAAATATAAATAAATATTTGAAATATATAAACATTTATGTCTAATTCCATTATTTTATGCTCAGAATTGCACTGAAATCTTGGAATTTATAATTCTATTACTTTTCATATATTTAGTCAATTAGTCACTTAATTTTTGATTTAATTAATGACTTAATTAATGAACCCATTAATTACTTACTTACTTAAAACTTCATTCAGCGGATAGACTTTTTTTATCAAAAGGATAATCGCCTAAATTTCAATCTGCTGCCAAAATGAACGAAAGTCTTTCATCTAAATGGTCCTTTATGGACTTACACCCTCAGTCTGCTGTGGGGGGCGGGGCCTCGGGAGGCATGCTACAGCCCCCTTATTTGATGACGTCATGTAGTGGCTACACAGGCTCCGCCCAGTCGAATATGAGTCCCTACGGGACGGGGCGAGGGGCGACGGGGGGCCCCTATTCGTACCATCACTCCCTAGCGGGGGGCATCACGGGGTCCTATGGATTGCCTTCCCCTACTTCCGGTCAGACGTTTAATTTGGACGTATATCAAAACAAGCCTAGTCTACTCGGTTCAACACTCAGAGATGGTATGCGTTTAATTTTTTGTCGCGTGAATACGGCCCGATAAATTTGTCCCGATTATTAATTCTTGGTATTTTGGTAGGAATTAGGAATTGGTAGGGTTGGGTTAGGAATTCGTTTTAATTTAATTATTGTCTGAACGATCTGTCGGGTTAGGCCTAGTGTATTTAGGATTATTTGTGAGGTTTTTTTTTCCGGGGCCGAATTGTCGGGTTAATTATTTGAACCGATTTATCGGGTTATTGTATTCGGGGCTGATTTGTCGGGTTAATGTGTTTGAAAATAATTTGTCGGGTTGATCAAGGCCGATCTATCATGTTAATTATTTGGGTTTGATTTGTTGGGTTAATGCATTCGGGCCGATTTGTCTGGATAATTATTCGGGGACGATTTGTCTGGATAATTATTTAGGGACGATTTGTCTGGATAATTGTTTGGAGACGATTTGTCTGGATAATTATTTGGGGCCGATTAGTCGGGTTAATTTAATAGAAGCCATATTTCTTAGAGTATCATTAAATTTTAATAATTTTTACTTGGATTTCATATTTATTCTGAAGGGGGGGGGGAGCATGGATCCTTTTATTATATAATATTGGGAAATGATTGTAAATAAAAAATTGTAACGATTGTATAAAAATAATTAATTGTATATATAATTGATTGTATAAATATAATTGTATAAAAATTGTAAAAATTTAATTGTAATTGTAATCAATTTAATTTAAGTATAGAAAATAATTTTATTAGAAAGAAATTCTTTATGTATTTCAACTACCCTCAAATTTAATTGATATGCAGCAACAAATATAAAATAAGTATAAATATAAATAATAATAATAAATAAATACTAAGCGTATTTAATATAAATAAATAAATAATAATAATAAATAAAGATTGAGCTTATTAAATATAAATAAATTACTGTTAATAATATCATATTTTAAACAAACTAACAGAAATAGTGAATCATATAATATATCCTCATGAAAGAAAGAGTTTGTGTTACTGAGATGATTAATGCTCCTGATCTACGCGTGTCATAATGTTGTATTTAGATAGTACAGTTTCCAATTGAATCACCCCAAAGTCCTGACTCGGACTCGACAGGTCCAGGTTCGATTCCGAGTGTATGCTCACTATTTCGCTAGCTCGCTGCATCCTTTAGTAATAAGCTTAAATTTACAACTACGCTTGATAGATTGTTGTTATAATTCGGTAATACATGACGTTAAAATTAATTTGCACTCTTTAGTAACACGCTTAAATTACAAGCTACGTCTGAGACATCGTTCGTATAATAGTCTAATCCATAACTTTTTAACTTAGCTTACATAAATGACAGTAAAATTCAATCTGTTTTTTTACACTTTTAAAAAAGTCAATTCATTGATTTAAAAATCGAGTTCAATTTTTATTGAAATCGCTTAAAATATTTGCTGTACTGCAAATAAAATAATATATTTAATATCTATTAAATATCTTATTAAAAATATATTTTATGTATATAAAACATATAAAATATTTATATATATTCAATATTTTTATAAATATGTAAAATATTTTTATAAATATGCAAAATATTTAATATATATTTTATTAAAAGTAAAATAAATTTATCATTTTGAATTTGCAGACAAATCTCTTGTCGCCGAAGAAGTGAACAGAGCCGCACTTCACCATCAACAGCAGCAGCAACTGCAACAAAGAACCGGAAGTAAGAAGAAGCTGCGCAAGCCTAGAACCATCTATTCCAGTCTTCAACTGCAGCAGCTGAATAGACGGTTCCAAAGGACGCAGTACTTGGCGCTGCCAGAGCGAGCAGAGTTGGCAGCGTCTCTTGGACTAACTCAAACTCAGGTATTTTATATTCTGATTTAATTGTTATATCTTTATTTTTTTAATTCTAAATTAATGTATTGTCTTGAAGCAGGGTGGTCATTTTACATTTTTGTAGAGGAAGGTAGTTTTTTTCCTAAAACGCTGGTAATTTTTTAGTTAGTTGTACCTTTTTGGTACAAAATTTCTTTAATTTAAATTATGTTTAAATTTTAAGCAATGTATGAACATTATTAATGGTTCACCGATTGGATTTTTAGTAAGGGGATGGCATTAAGTATAAATTTTTATTTCACTTAAATATATGTCAAATAAACACTTTTCAAAATCATAGGAGAGAGGTCAAATGTCCCCCAGACCCTCCGTCGTAAATAAATATGTTTTATGACATTGGAAAGATAAATTCGACTGCAAAATTTATTCTTTTATGATGCAGCGCTTTAGTCCGTGCGATTACTTTATTTAACATATAATTTTAATGTCACTTTAAAATTATTTTAGCCAGTGAAGTCATTTTTTCAATATTTCCATATAGACTTATCTTTTTATTTGTTTTCATATTTTCATTTATCACATTTTTATGCGATTATACAATCTTATTTTAACATAATATTAACATAACAGTGGCACATTATAACCCTGTTCATACGATACTAAATATCTCATTAATCTGGATCGAATACGGATTAATCTCCCCCCCCCCCTCACAATATGTTGATCCCTCCCTCATTAAGTCCAAAGCGTCGTAATTGAAATACAAACTTTAAGTCACGCGTTGCGTTTGCGCTTACGTCAAAAATCACGCAACAATGTATTTTGTAATACGCTACTCGCAAGCTATTAAGACGCTTCATTAAGAATCCACACGTGATACAAACTTCTTTCTTTTTCAAGATTGTAATAAGAGGGTAAATATTGAAAAGAGAGGGGGGAAGGGAGCTAGGGTAAAGAGGTCTTTGTTGGACGGAGCGTCGGAGCCCATTGAAGGCTTTATTAGCCGGGTAAGACCAGGGGAACGAAAAGGCGATCGACTGCTTCACTCAGCGTGATGTCTTTATAATATGTAGACAGGAGTATGGTGAATAGACAGAACAGACAGATAGACAGACAGGCAGACAGACACGCAGAGAGAGAGAGAGAGAGAGAGATAGAGAGAGAGAGAGAGAGAGAGAGAGAGAGAGAAAGAGACAGATAAGAATGTTGTAAAGAACGAAATAAAGGTTACCGAATAAATAAAAACATTAACTATACGTATATAAAAACGTTTTTTAAAATATTATTGTTTAAAGCGAAAGTTTTTAGACGAAATTTAAACCTAGAAGTAGACTAGTAGTCAATCTTTTTTGTAAGTTAATCTTAAACTGATAACATTGAATGAAGCAGTTAGAAATCATTTCAAAAGCCTTTACTTGGAAGTTCTATGGGGATATCATAGACAGTCTTTTACAAGCTTCTGTTTTAAACGAGTTTGCAAATCTACATGAAAATAATTGATATTTGAGATGAATTATTTATATTAAATTCTCAAATATAATATTGACGCAATAAACCATCTATAATTGCAATGGATTTAACTAATTATTTATGAAATAGTTTGCTAAGATCATACCATAATTTCAGAATTTTAATCAAAAATATTGCTTGCATTTTTTATAACACCCCTTTTCTATTAACGCGTCGCCCGAGGCCCCGTGCGCCCTGTCTAACTGCGTTTTGCCCTCCCCACTCCCCCCCAGGAGCGGTCGACTAGCCGTCTGGCCATGAAGGTACCCGTCCTGTGACCGGTGCGTAGACCTGTAATTACCCGCACATGGTCCGACGTGTCACGACTGTCGCCCGGTACTCGGACAATCGCTCGGTACCACTTCCCCCGTCCCATTTGTCCCCGACAGACACGCACGACGAAACATACGCACACGTATAACCACGCATACAAGAAGAGATATTCTATATTAGAAATAAATAGTGTCAGTTTGTTGCAAAGAATTGGGAATGTAGTAACAGTTTGATGTTTTCAATTTGGAAGTTTGAATTTTTCTGGCAGATTTTTGGTGACAATAGTTTTAGAGAGAGAGATATAGACATACGCACAATGACATATAGACATACACACAATTACATGCATGTACGCACTATTACATATAGATATACGCACCATTACATAGATGTACGCACAATTACATATGTAGACATACGCACAATGACAGATAGGCATAAGCACAATGATACAAAGATATATATCTGGTCACATGGTGTATATCAAGCTTATCAGTTACAATTAGATAATTACTGTGTATAGTTATAAGCTTACAAAATATACACAGTAAAAGTATATATTGTATATCGCGTACTATAATAATATATATTGCTTACTTTTGTTTATTTTAATATATTTATGGAATAAGTCTAAAATGATCCTCTAAGTAGATTATCTATAGGATGTTCTTCCACCAACAACACAAATATTAGAAAATAATAATATATGCATGTATAAAGCATTTTTATGGAAAATAAAAAGAGACGATATGTCTATTTACTGCACGAATGTATACTACACATAGTTTTACTACATATAGACTTTACTGATATTTTTTCTGTTAATAGCAAAACTGAAAAAGTGAAACTGTTATTGTATAGTTGTAATTTTAGTCTGAAGTATATTGTTATCTTTTATTTCTAAGATAAATGATCATATTATGCTAGCTTATTAAAGCAAATACAGCTACTACATCAATTCTTAGTATATTATATTAAAGCTAACATATTATTACTAATGTATTGAATCTAATCTATTCAATTAAATTATTTCTAAATTAGTTACTGATATTTAATGTTTTAGTATTAATATTTTAGATTTAATACGTTTAATTTAATATATGTTTGCTTTAACATATTAGCTTTAATATGCCATAAGTTTTAATAAGTTATATTTAATACTATTTAATGTAACTCATTAACCTATTGTATTCAAGCATTAACATTATATTAAATACTAGCAAATTATTGCTAACATGTCAAATAATAACAAATTACAGCTAACATCTTTACTATATCAAATTACGCCTATCTCTTTCCACAATCTTTTAACAAGACTTATACATCACTTTTTATAAAAACATAAACTGGATCAAATAATCCCTTTTTATCTCCTAATCCTCTTTACTCGAGTAACTATATCTTCTTTTAAAATCCTCAATCATCGCTCAGATTTTGTCGCATTTTCTATTTTCTATAGTATATATCTGTCCCCCCTCTCACTGCTTTGTTATACCGGGTTATTTGAACGCTTCACGAACGTGCCCCGCCTATTTCCGTTCTCCCTAAACCCGGCACCTCCCCCTCGATTCAATTTTGTCGACATTACGGCGCCGCGAGATAACATCACACGAGGCGGGGCACCCCAGGCACTGGGGGGGGGGGAGACGGAACCCCTCTTTAATTATAAATCTGTTTTAAGTTTTAAATTTAAGTTTTAAAATTTGTAGATGTGTTTTGGTTTTGGTGAAATAGAATGTGTTTCTAATTCGGTTTCGTTTCTTTTTCGTTTCTGTTTTTTTTCTATTTTTATTCTTTTCTTATCTTCTTTTTTATCTAAAAATTTCATTCTTTATTTTATCTTTCATTTAAATCTCTTTCTCTTTTCTCTAGTCTTTCTCTCTCCCCGTTACAACTCCATTTTCAAACTTCGAATATAACCCCGCCTTGGGGTACGTCTGCTGATCACGGGGCACTCCCCCCACCCCTCCCCCCTTGTCCCTCTCTCCGCCCCTCTCTTTCATCCTCTCTCTGTCACTTTAGTTATCTGTTCGTCTCTCAGCGCATAGCGAGTAAATTAGCCATTGTT
>JAQIXG010004888.1:0-12201 GCA_034700105.1 Oconnorella tubifera | reverse complement strand
TCTCTCTCCACACTTTACCGAGTAAACCACGCTATACTCCACTGCCTACTCTTTTTTAATGTTATGAAAATTAAAACCTGGCAAAATGCGTCATCTACTTATAACCTGTACAGCAGAGCGAAGATTCTCAATCTCGGATCAGTTTTCATCTTTCATTAACTTTCTGGGCGTGAACTACATAAGCATTTATAAATCACGCATCGCCAAATCAATCTACTTTTAGAGTAGTAATGATATCCTGAATCTGGAAATTATTTATATAAAGAATAACTCATTCGATGACAGTTAGTTTTTGATGCAAGTTATTTTTTGGTGAAGTCGTACAGCGCTGGATTTGGGACCGACGTTCATTTCTGTTAAAACGTGAAACTATATCACTTACTGTATCACACCTAACCCATAGTAGGGTTTAGTCGGTATTTATGGTCTTAGTGTTCAAGAAAACCAAAACCAAACCTAAACTGAACATTAACTAAATCTTCAGGAAGTTTACTTAAACCTTAACTACGTCTTAAGAAATTCTTGCGTAATCCTTAACTAAATTTAAATGTGTACGCCTAAGCCTATTAATCTATTAAGCTATTAACTAAGCATATTTACGGTTAACTAGCTTTAACAAAATGCTATCTTAACCAAAACAGTAACCGTAACAATAACAAAAACACATGTTCAAGATCGAACAGTAATGACGCATCTGCTTTCTTCAAATATTCTCCAAGCGCAGGTTTATTTTATTTGTAGGAAAAAAATTGAGGATGACTAAATATCTAATAGCATTCATCCATTCTGTTCATCCCTCAAGTAATTCGTCCCATCCACAAGCAATGTTGGATGTGAAACAGTTATGAAGATGGCCGAGAATACAGTAACTGGAAGAAAATTTCTGGAAGAAATTCACGATCAGTTTCTTATTTGTAAGATTTGTTTGGAAACTTTCAGCAGTCCCAAGACTTTGTCATGTCTTCACACATTCTGTGAAATATGTCTCATCAGGTAAATAGTCTCCCATCTTTATATCATCTACTTCAACTACTTACTGATAAAAATAATATCAACAGGTCAGAAGATAAAATTTATTTCATTTTGGTAGTGTGAGGAGGACCACATAAGAAGGATAATTATAATAAGATATGACCACATTTAGGTAAAAATATTGTTTTACAATTATCTCTATTTTCATAGTATTCTTTTATTCATGAATCTTATTTTTTAATCATGTATAAAAATGAAAGTTGTACTTGCGCCTTTCTTTCTTTTAAAATTTGGTCTTATGACTATAGTCTAGTTCAGGAATTGAAAAAATTATAATGCTGCGTATAACATTAGGCATTAATCTTATTTCTCCAAGGTAGGAAATTATTTCTTTTTCTACAGACACCAGGACGCCGAGTTGGAACGCTCTTATCTATCCCTTCTGCACTCTCGTCCATATGTCATCTGCCCCATTTGTCGCACCAGGACAGATCTACCTCCTGGGGGCATCCATCGCCTCCCCGATAACTTTCTTTTGTCAAGTCTTGGAGGAATTATTGTCAAAAAATCAGACACTGCCAAATTCTGCGAAATATGCAAGCCAAACACCACGCCAGATACTGTAAAAGGGAACTTTGTAAGGCATACAAATGCATCTGAAAGAGAGCACAAGAATCTGATAAAAAAGCAGTTATGCGAGGTGGAAAAGTACAGCAAACAATATAGATCTGGTTTGCAACAAACACAAGGAAGACCACTTCAAACGTTGAAAGAGAATAAAGATCATGTGGGAATTCGGGCAACAAGTAAATGTTTGGAATGCGCTAAGTTACTTTGTAATACATGCGCTGAGCTTCATAGGAAAACCAAAGTTACACGCGATCACGCTATAATTGATGTCGATGTCGAAGAGAAAGATGTTCGCTGCAGAAGACATCAAAATGAAGTGGTTCGATTTTACTGTGAACCTTGTTCGGAATGCATATGTGTTGCGTGCACTTTCTTAGAACATAAAGACCATGAGGTGACCACTTTCACAGAGGGACTTGACCGGCATGGTCATTCTATGGATCCTCTAGTGGACAAATGTAAAACACTTTGTGGTCGCTTAAGGGAACATATCGATATTATAGGTCAAAGACAGGCAGATGTTGACAGAGTCCAAGGACAAATTAGAGATGCAGCTTTGGGAGGAATTGAGACGATCAAGAGGCGAGAAAGGGAAGTACTGGTAGACCTCGGGGTGGTGTACTCAAACCCGGAGGCAAGAGAATTCATGGACAGAAAACCAGAACTTCAACAGAAAGTACAAAACTTAGAAAGTACATATAGACTAACAGAAGACATCACGAGAGATAGAAGCATTGAGCTGCTGTTGCTTAAGGATGATATTTCTAAGAAAATTGAGTCAATTATGGAAACAACAAGGGCGGATTCTCCTCCAGAAAGTCTTCGACAGCCGGTTAATTTTGTTCCAGGCAACATAGTTTTCGGTTATATTACACGCGATAACTTTGCTCCTCCAAATAGATACGTAAATTCTAATCAAAAATTTGAACATTCATCAAATTATTTAGTTAATGAGCTTAATGGTAATGGCATTACACCTCATGCCACGGCAGCATCCGACTTGAAAACAGGAATATCATCACCAGAAAGGATGTCAGCCGCATCGAAAAGAATGACTCGAGATCAGGAGACAATGACTAAAATTCGCAGCCCCAGCAGTCGTCGCAAATCTCGCCCCCGAGCTCAAACGTGCACCCGTTCTACCACCACTAACTCAAGTGTACACGTTGTCCACAAGGTAACCTTTACTGATGTAGAGCAACAAGTCGATGAGACTAACGCAATAGGTAGGATTTCACCTGTAACTTGCGGTGAGACGCGTAGAACTGGGAAAGATCGTTTTCGTTGGAGAAGAAACTTATGGCCCGGTAGATCGTTGAGTAGTCCTTGTGTTCTTAGATCTGATGACAGGCATCACTCTTGGATGAATGATCAATTAGAATATTGTGATAGTATTAAAGTAGAAAATAGACTACCGCATAGAAATTTAATTAATAATGGTTATTGTGATATTTCTAGTCCATTAGGAAAGACACATAACAAATCGAGTAAACCAAAAATGTACTGTTCGAAAGAAAATCTTATCTTATTAAACGATGAGCCTACAGCTATTGTAGTTAATAGCCACAGTGTTGCATTCAATCAGGGTAGGAGTGATAGAGAAAAGTGTAATTCCCTAGAGGCTTTGTTGATAGAAAGTTACAATTCTTTGGCTTGTAACAAAACAGATCCCAGTGAAAGCAGGAAAATTGATACTGGGCAAATATTTCCTCCGGCTCTAGCAAGTGTCAAGTTACAATGCGAAGCCAAGCCCGGAGCTGCATACACAGCGGGATCAAACTGTAAACATCAAGCAGTATCAGATTATGTACAACAAAATGAAAGCATTAATTGCACAGTTGAGATAGGCAGTACTAGGAACGAATTCTTCTTCGATACAACTGAGCCGCCGATTGCAGTAAATACCAAAGTTGATAGGATGAGTAATAACACAGGATTTTATCTGCAAGAAGCCAGGGAATCGAATATCATTGAGATGAAATGTGGTGCATTAGAAAAGGCCATCAATGCAGTGGCAATGGAACTGCACGATTCAGCGAATTGGCCTGAAAGTAGCAGTTATGACTCCAGGAATGATTTGATAAATGTTGGTGTTAAATGCGGCCTGTCAGCGATAAAAACTTCACCAGCAGTTAGCAGATATTCAAGCACAGTAGAGATAGAACTAGCGCATCATTACACCAATACACCCTTGCTAAAAGATCAGTGTCTCGGGGGAGATGAAGAGCTACCGGAGAGAAGTCATAAATTCACAAACACAGCAATTCTAGAGCATAAAAATTCAGGATCGAATCATTTTCTACCAGAATATTACAATCAATCGACAAATACAAGCCAGAAAAAAGCATCAAGATGCAGTATTGAAGATGATAGTTCAGTAATTGAAAATGAGATTTATGAACCATTTTGGCAAAATACAGGAAAACATTACACTGCATCAGAGGAAAATATTAATATTGAAATTAATATAGACACTGCCAAGGCTTTTGAGACTATTAATCACAGAGATGAAAATTACTATCAGTACACTTTACCTAATTACAGAGAACAAAATAATTCAGCTACAAGCAATGCTCTAATAGAACATAAAACCATGAAAAAATTGGAAAGTTCTGTAGATTCGTGTAAATTACAAAACGGACCTAGGCTGCAAAAGAAAACTTCCGATGAGAATGTTATATCTAAAAGTACAAATGTCGAATCTAATATTTTAGAAGAGAATAATCCTCGACTGTCACCAAGAACCTTGTGTCTTCTGGCAAGCGAGACGATATTGAATAATTTTAATGCAGTGAAAACAATTAATCGTGGTTCCTCTCCAATAGATTTTACCAAAACTTCAGAAAAGATAAATGGTGATAATTTTGTGTTGAAACTTGATCTTAATTTTAATAACTCTGGTACTGAGAACATAGATATTTCTGATGGGATTCATGAATGCCAGCCAAACTTAAATCCAGGGAATAGGCTTCCTTGTAATAAGTGCCAACTGTCAAATCGACAAACAATAAATACCGATGCAGATTTATCTGAAAACAATATTCAAATATGTTCAAAACCGTCATTAGTTGATCGAGAGTCATCTCCCATATCTTTAGTGCTATTGGTTGATCGTGAGTCATCGCCAATTTCTTCAATTTCATTGGTTGATCGTGAGTCATCTCCTATATCTTCTATTTCATTGGTTGATCATGAGTCATTTCCTACATCTTTAATTTCATTGGTTGATCGTGAGTCATCTCCTATATCTTTAATTTCATTGGTTGATCGCGAGTCATCTCCTATATCTTCAATTTTATTGGTGGATCATGAAACAAACACACCTCAAATTAACAATATCGAAAGAGAGACAAATACGGCTTCAGTGACGCAAATTGAAAAGGAAACAAACACTCCCGGAGTGATACAAATAAATGCAAAAGTATCAACCGACACTCAACTGACATCCGACAAAGCGACATCAACCCCAATTGATGTCACAGCTATATACCGTAGACATATCGCATCAGGTCCTCGTGTTACAGTAAGTCGAGGAACCTGTACCCCTCATCGAAGAACCACAGCGCAGAAATCAACCGAAACTACGGAGGCGATGTCAATCGATAGAGCCTCATCCCCAGTTACAGTAATCTGTGTGGATAAGGGAGTCACTGCAAATAAGGCAGAAAGATCAGCACCCGTGGATGTTTACCAGGCTGCAGGAAAAAAGGGTAAAAGAACTCAGAGAATATTCAAAACTCCGAAACTAGATTGCATCAGCGAAAGAGCGGAGGAGCATTCATCTGAAGAAGATAATTTTTTGACTCGGTCCATGAAACCGAGAAGAAGTTTACCAAATACGCGTTTGAATACGGGCGGATTTAACCTATTGAATATGGGTGAAAAGAATGAATTGACAAAACTGAATTTCAAGCACACGTTTATGACCAATAGGGAAAAATTTCGTTCAACTTCAGCTGAAAGAAAAGCAGATATAACTAGTTCTGGTGAAAGAGAACAAAGTGATTCAGCTACTGCTGAAAAGTTGACATTGGAAAGAGGCACGAATACGTCATCAGTAAATTTTGAGGATAAAGCTACGTCCACAGAAAGCACTGCCACAGTTGATAGCAAGATGGCTGAGTGCATAAACAAGCTGAGGACAGTAAGGGAAAGATTGGAATTACCCGGTCCCGCAAAGATGGCTATAAAT
The DNA here is from genome assembly GCA_034700105.1 of Oconnorella tubifera. Classification (NCBI taxonomy): domain Eukaryota; kingdom Metazoa; phylum Annelida; class Clitellata; order Enchytraeida; family Enchytraeidae; genus Oconnorella; species Oconnorella tubifera. The sequence goes on along the minus strand of JAQIXG010004888.1, from coordinate 6,407 downwards.
AGACCAGAGCCTCAGATTATTGAAGATCCAAGCCTAGTGAATAAATCAGATGATCAAGTTGTCGAAGTTTTCGGCTCAGTTACAACATTGGATGCCAAGTTAGATGAATCCTTGACAGGTAGTTCGCAGTGTAAAGAGCAGTCAAATTCAGTATCAGAAAAGGCTATTGCAAAATTAATAAAAGGGAATCAACACGCGGTATTTGACTGTGCTACTGAAAGAATGAATACAGATAAGGAATGTGAAAATAGACCAGAGATAAAATGCCATGACAAAATACATTCTTTAAAAGAGCATGTTGAAAATTCAAATCTGCAGAATAAGTTGCATTTAATAAGCGCTGAAGAGAAGTCTCTACCGTCTGAAAAACTTCGATCTCCAGTTTTACTCCGTCATGGATTTTCCACTACGATAAATAACTTGAAGGATATAAAAGATCAAGGAACAACTACTGGATCACCAGGGCCTGCGAGTCCAAGCGTAACTAGGGCAGCATTTGCTAGAAAACAAAAACTGGATATCGGACATTTATTGAGCTCAACGTCTCTTCCAGAAAGAAACTCTCCACCACTATGTACAACGACTGATCAAACCACATCACCCGGAGTAATTCAAAAACGAAGCAACATCAGAGAATGTACTGAAACTCAAAATTCAAAAAGAATTAAACCAGCCACACAAACGGGGGTTAAAAAGGGGGCAAATTTACCCCTAAAATCAAGAGTATCTCTGTCAAAAAGAGGTGAAATTAAAGACGTCATTTCGGAACAGATCCTTCCTCTGCGAGAAAGACAGGTGAAAGAGAGTTTGGAGATAGAGGAGCTAGTAAAAGCTCCACCAGTTAGGAGTTGCCCCAAGGCAAGAATAGCGGAAAGGGCTAGACTTGCAGAGGCAAAACATTTGAGAAAATATTTCTCTTGAGAAATGGCAAGACCAAATCGTACGATACATATCTTATTGTTTTATTGTTTAAGAGTGCTTGTATAAAAGAAATGTGAGAAAAGAGTTGAAATGGAAACCATCCATCTAGACGCAGTCTGTATTTAATACAGTAAGAAAATAGCAAACAATGAATGCAATGAAATAATTAAATATGAGGACAGTCAAAGGCTATTGAAATAAATAGTCCCAAAGAAGACGAGAGATATTTTTAATCCAAAGACATCAATTATAAGGATAATCGTAGGATATGAGATTTCATCACATTTCTTAGAATTCCGCAAAGATCCACGAGAATGAATTTATTATAGGAATCAAGTAGCACACACTATCTTGTCATTAGTAATGTTACAATGTACTAAATCTTTACAACTCGGCAATAACTGCCAGATGGATACGATCAATTGTTTTGTAATAATACTGAAATGAAAAGAATGTTCTCTTATTATGTTGTCTTGTATCGTTGCTAATTCAAGAACACATATCATAACTGATAAATAATGATTGCACGGAGAGATATTTGAGCTTCATATAATTAGGATCACTTTTTTGCAAGCGAACTGCCGGAATATTCAACATTTATATGAGCCAAAAGTGACGTATAAATTGTAAAAGTATTATTGTGAAAGGGATCTACAGTTTGGGTGCTGTGAATCTATCAAGATTTACTGTAACAACAAAACTGTGCAACAATTTTGTTTAATTATTTATTGGATTGTATTAAACGACACAATATGTTATAATCAGAAAAACAAAGAACTATGCATAATGCGCTGTGTCATCTTAATGGCATAGTGCATGGTATCATTAATGACAAGAATCATTTAATGATGATATTGATTATCTATTCGTTTGTTCCTTAACATTACGTCAGCACAAAAAAGTTTTGTAACTGTGTGTGTAGAAACCATGTGATAAGTGAACGCTTGACTCATAACACAGAGCAGTAAATAAGATTTCTTTGGGCATAACAGGGGCATGCGAGTATGAAACTTGAATTTTTTATTCTCAACGATGTAATTTACAAACGCAACAAGTTCTGAGAAAAATCTAAACGAAGCAGATATTTTATTATAAGAAGCAAATTTGAACAATATGTCGAATATTTACATATTTTCAACTAATAATAATATAATTACTTTAACTACAAAAATTGAAATGTCAAAAAGATATGATAACGAGATATCAAAGCCAGATAAAAAATTATCTCTAGTTTATATTCATTGATTAATTCATCTTAAAAATATATAATAGTAAGTTAAGGAAGGGGCTGGAGGGGGGTATATGTCATTTTCAAAATAAAATTCCATGAAACAATGTTAAAATCCAAATTCATCATTTCTATATTCTAAATAAATTTCAACAGAATTTTACGAGTGTATAATCAAAAGTTTCAAAGAAAATCTAATATAATTTTTTCATTTTATACAAATATAACCCGAATGAAACTACATTGCAATTTAAAAATTCAATATCAACTCAATTTTAACCCCAATGTCACTGAAATGTAAAACAATACAGTTTAAACCATAAAGATAACTTCGGGAGCTTTCCAAACTGATGTATAACCAACATATAACCCAAATATAATCTAATTTTAACCCTAGAAATCTTAACCCCAATATAACAAAACTATAATCCAAATAAAATCCAAATCTTATCCCTAATGTAATCCAACAATATTCATCTTATCCCAAATGCAATGAAAATTTTAACCCAAATATAACCTAACCCTTAACCAACAAATCATCTTATCCAAAGTGTAACCTAAATCATAACCCCCAATGTAACCCAACTATAATCCAACATAACCCTTAAGCTAAACCCACTAAATCACTCTATCACTCATGCCCAGTACTCAGTAGAGTGAGCGCTTTATTGAGGTTCTCTATGGCTGTCTTGGCATCTTCATACTGCAATGCGCTTGTTGCAAACTTACAGTACTTCATCGCCTTAGTGAAGTCTTCAGGCTTTAGTTTGACACCTCCATCTAAAAGACACCGTTTGAGAGAAGGGTACGTCAAGAAGGTTAGTGCTTGTTAGAGAAGTGGTTAGAGCGCTGGGCTCAGGTCCAGGTTCGAATCCCTGAGAGTTATTACTGTTACTGGCTGCACCCTTTATTAAGATATTTAAATTGGCAGCTACGTCTGAGACATCGTTCATAAAATACGGTAATCCAGACGTTACACTTAACTTAAAGAAGATCACAGAATGAAGAGTAAGAGATTGATGGAATTTGAAAGGGACAGAAAATAGGATAACTGCTTGGTTGAAGGGTACAGAGAGAAGATCATGTAAAAAGAATGATTGAGCGACTGATTTTGAAGAAAGATCAAGGAATAAGATAATAAACTGTAGGCTCGAGAGACGGGTACATCATTAAGAACAAGAACTCTTGGCTTGGTAGAAGGGTACATAAGAAAGCACTACAAACTATCAGATAATACAATATCTTCGAAATCCACTTAGGACCACTAACGTAATCAATAAGTAGTTTAAAAATTTAACAAATCAAAAAAAGGGGCATTGCAATATTTTAAAAATAAATTTATTTTAAAAATATATTTATTTTAAAAATAAATTTATTTTAAAAAGATATTTATTTTAAAAATGCATTTATTTTAACAAATACAAATATTTCAGCAAAATACGTTTATTTTCATTTATTTTTAAACTATATAATTAACCTACCGGTTGGGGGGTGGTATCTGGTCGGTTCATTGGGTTGAAAATTTTGTTGGGGGTGTACAGGGCTTGGTTGTGTAGGGGGCCTAGACGTGGCCACGGGGGGCTGCTGAGGAGGCATGCCTGGGTTGTTATATCCCCCGGGGCTCCCAAATGATGCCGGGCCCCCTCCCGCAGGGCCTGGGCCATAAGGGCCTCCGGCAGAATAATTTGAGGGAGGGACAGAGGGATGGAAGTCATTATTTGTGGGGTCTGAAATATTATAAAAAATATATTAATCATATATTATTAATCATCATCAACGGCATAATCATCATTATTGCAATCAGAATTAGTAGATAACATAATCATTAAATAAATCAATCAATCAAATCGCTCAATTAAAAATAGCTCACTATTTCTCTAACTTGCTGCACCCTTTAGTAAGTCACTTAAATTGACCCCTACATCTGAGACATCGTTATAATACAATAATCAAGATATTAAACTTAACTTAAATAACGTCTTATTTTTTAATCCAATAAATTATACAATCTTTAATCTAAAGGGGTAACTTACACCCGGGCCCATCATTGGCCCCCCCCGTGCCTCCCTCCATATCCTCCTCGTCCAGGGGGCCTGCGTGGGGCGTCTCCCCATTCTTCAAACAATTGTGAATATAGGCAGCCTTCCATTTAGCGTATTTACGATTCTTCTCTATCTGCTCAACAAAAAAATGAAGCCAAAAATTGTATAGAATTTATACAGTTAAAATCTACTATAGAAATAATTCTATTATAACATTAGAATTATTAGAACTATTACGATTCTATTATAATAATTCTAATTCATCAATCAATAGTAATGGAAATAAAACACCGACCCTCTCCCCCTCCCTGCCCCACCACCCACCTTTCGGGTAATCGTAGAACTGTTATTAGTAAATACAGAATTTCTACAAAGGAAATCTATTCAAAAATAATTCTACTAGAATTACTTAATCAATTAATAATGATAGAAATAAAACTTTCCTTTGGTAATCGTCTTACTGCGTTCAGTAAACAAAGCATTCCGATTTCACACAAAGTTTACAAGTAAAGTACTGTAGATCAGAGGTTCCCCACCTTCCCGATGCTGTGACCCCTCGCTAACATTTGCCAAGTTATGGCGACCCCAACGATAAAATCTTAAAATTGTGGCGACCCCAGCACAACAATTTCTTATATTTTTTGTTCAATATTTTTAAAAATGAATTTGCAAATGAATAAAATGGTTAACTTTACATTTTAAGTGTATTGTGCGATGTCCATTGCACAAAAAACGCGTTTTTAATTTTAAAAAATTAGTTCTCAGAAGCTCTAAGATGATCCCTGGCAAATTGTCAGACGACTCCAGTTGGGGACACGGCCCACAGGCTGGGAACCGCTGCTGTAGATGAAACCAATGGAAATCACTGGAATGCATAATCTAACCCAAATTCTAACCCGATCTAAAACTATTTTAACCATAACATTAACCCTACTTCTAATCCCAACTCTATTACAAAAAAATGAAATATTTGTACGTCATCATTATCGGGAATCAAATCCATAATGTTTGCTTGCACAGCCAGAAAACCGCTTGATCAAAGGCACTTCTACTCTAGAGGATGCAAAAGTTTGTTTATACTGCAAGTTAATTTTCAGCGTTTAAGCGCTATTGGCTGCCGCTCAGTGATTTTGGGCTGCAGCCAAATAACCTTTTGGCTGCAGACAATGGACATTTGGGATGCAGCCTATTCTTACTGACATACAATGACAATGACATGTACAAAAATATAAATCTTACATCTTCCGATAATTCTCCAAAAGTAGCCAACACATCCATCAGCATACCGGCAGTGTAGAACAACTTTACTACATTCCTTAATAGAATAGAACACAGGCATGAGAGAAGGGTACATTCACGAGAATAGAGATAATAAAACAACAAGAGGCTTGGGAGAAGGGGACATCAGGAAGGATGATCAGCAAACAATATTGTAGACTTGGGAAAATTATATATCAAAAAGAAACTATATAAAATAAAAGGCATGGGAGAAGGGTACATCAAAGGAAACGTTAAAAAACAAAAGGCTTGGGAAAAGGGTACATCAAGAAGAAAGATATGAGAACAAGATAATACGACTGTTAATTGAAAAGTATTTGAATAACTTTTATAACAAAATAAATTTAATATAGTAGTAACCATTCTATAATAATGATCAAGTTGCAATTTTAACTGTTATGATAATGACTTAATGATGAATAGAGATCACTGACCCGCTATAGAGGTCATTGACCCGGTATAAAGGTCATTGACCCGCTATAGAGGTCAATGACCCGCTATAGAGATCATTGACACGCTGTAGATGTCGTTGACCCGCTATAGAGGTCATTGACCCACTAATGAGATTATTGACCCGATAAAGAGGCCATTAACCCGATGGTGAGGAAATTGACCCGCTATAGAAATCACTGACCCTCTATAGAGGTCATTGACCCGCCATAGAGGTCATTGACCCGCTATAGAGGTCATTGATCCGCAATTGCAGTCATTGACCTGCTATAGAGGTCATTGACACGCTATAGATGTCGTTCACCATGACTTCTATAGCGGGTCAATGACCTCTATAGCTGGTCAATGACCTCCATAGCGGGTCAATGACCTCTATAGATGGTCAATGACCTCTATGTCAGGTCAATGACCTCTATAGCTGGTCAATGACCTCAAAGTCGGGTCAATGACCTCTATAGCGGGTCAATGACCTCTATAGCTGGTCAATG
>JAQIXG010004887.1:0-12203 GCA_034700105.1 Oconnorella tubifera | reverse complement strand
TTTTAAATGTGTAAATTTTTGAACGTGATTGTGCAAACTATTAACTCTCTGTGTACTGTAAATTAATAGTAGATACTGTCTTTATATATTTCTTCTACTGTGTATTTATTCTATATTTATTTTATGATGTCAATTTGCATTGCTATATTTTGTTAATAAACTCATCTTTGAATTCTCATTAAAATTTAAAAAAAAACTGAGATAATACCTTCTCCATGAACAGCACGGCCGGAAAGAGAAAGAATTCAGACTCTAATCTGCGTAGGTTCTATTTTTAGAATTTTGAACAGATTTAAATTATTCAGAATATATGAATATTAAATAAATATTTCTTTATAATAACATTAAAGGCCAGTAATTAGTTCATAATTTTTGGTCATATTTGTTTATAAATTCTTATATTTATTTATTTTACGTATTCAGTTACTGCAGTAGGCTCCACTACTGGCCACATTTGAAACTGAATATCACTAATGTTACACTTAAACTGCAATTGTTATTACAGCATTACAATACTTACAAAGATTATAACTACTAGTATTAATTCAATTAAAGACATTGATTTAGTTACCAGTTTAAATTTGTATAAATAATTATTGCCTTTAATTTTTATAAATTGTTAATAAGCAATCATTAAAAAGTTATACTACTTCAAACAGTACTGGTTATTAATGATAACAGCTTAGGCCAGATAATATAAAACTAAAATACTACATATCTCAATCTAAACAAAAGAATATAAAAAAAATCAACATGTAAATAAAAAGTTAATTTTGTGTTTAGTATTAGGTTCGGTAAAAAAGGTGCAAATTTTGCAGGCCAGGTCTAATTACACAGGTAAGTTTAATAAGTTTCAAATTATTGCATTATGTCGCTGTAGTGCCAAACTTGGAATTCCCTCTCCAAGACTTTACAAAACGATGCCATCTGAAATTATAAGTTAGATTATTAATTATTATATATAAGTTTTTAATTATAATTAGTTTAGTGTTAATTTAGCGCTTAATAAATGAGTAATTATGCTATAGTATCATCCCGGAATTAGTAGTTAATGCTAATTGTTTGTATACCGGCTTTAATGTTAATTTTTTAGCTTTAGTTTGTGTTTCAAAGTATTGTAGGATGATAAGTTATATTTGTATTGTTAAATATTATCTAAAATAATTCAATTGTAATTTCTACTAGTAATTATAATCTTAATTATAATTACTAAATGAAAGCCTACACTTAATTATAACCATTTATTAGGAATTAAGTACTTAAAGTCATTTTACATTGGATTTTATAATATTATTTAAAATAAGTTTCAAGAGAGTAGGTTTTCTAATTTAGAGTGTAAGTGGAATAATACTTTTGCTTTGTGTATGTAATTCTATGATAAGATATTTTTTTAGTTTCTGTACATCGTCTTTATTTGGTGTTATTTAACTATTAAATCGTTGTATATAGTTGTATTATATGGATTATAATTGTCTTTCAGAAACTTAAACTTAACACTCGTCTGTATTTGTTTCAGATTGATAAGTTTACTCGAATAAATCATTAAAATGTATAACCCTTATTCCATTATTTTCAACTTGATTCTTTTTCTCTCTTTCCATCATTCCGTCGACGCTATGTGCTTCGGTGTTGTTAAATGTTCTTGCGAGTCAAAAGATCTCGGAGTCTTCATTGACTGTCGCAGCCAAGGTTTCACATCTGTTCCACCTTTCATCGATCCCTCTCCCATCCTCTACTACGAACTTAATCTTGCCGGAAACCAAATTTCCGATATATCTGATGGAGCTTTTCATAATATGAAGATCAAGAGGATTGTCCTTTTGGATAATCCAGTGACTACTGTATCTGATGGTGCTTTTATCGGATTGGAAACATCACTGGAGGAACTGGTTTTCACTTTGAGTGGATCAGCGGAAATTCCATCCACCTCTCTTCAAACTCTTACGAATCTTCGCGTTTTGGAGGTCTACAATTCCAGCAAGTCATCTCTTCCAGCCAGACTTTTGAATCCGCTCGTAAATCTCGAGAAATTGATCCTTACTGGTGGAGGGTTGAGTAATCTCGAACAGTCGGATCTCGCAAATCAAGCCAAGCTCACTTACATTGATCTGAAATCGAATAAATTCTTGGACATTCCGGATGCTTTCTCTTATCCAATGCCCGGCAATGTGAGTGTAGTTCTGTTAGGATTAAACTACATCTCTGGGATACCAGCGAGCCGATTCAAAGGTTTATCAAACCTACAGGTTCTGGATCTTTCTAATAATCCTATTTCTTTCATAGCACCTCAGGCTTTTGACGGTTTAGAGGGAACTCTTCGGATACTTAGTTTTCGCTACTGTCGACATCTTTCGGATGGTAATTTGAATTCGTTGCGGTCTCTGAAAGCTCTTACAGAATTGTATATACCCGGTAATTCTATTACAATGATAGATGATGTATTAAACGGAGTGAAAGGTCTTCAAGTTTTAGACGCTCAAGAGAATAAAATAACTACTTTAAGCAAAAGTACGTACAAGTCTATGACGAATTCGCTTCAAGTTCTTGATCTTAGTCGGAATCCTTTAACGACTGTCGCAGCTGATACTTTTAGTTCTTTACTCCAACTCAAAGAACTTCAACTCAATGATATCGTGGGATTAGAACTCGATCCCGCTATCTTCGCGTCACAACGCGATACTTTAAAAACGCTGAGTCTAAAAGGCGTTACATTCGCAGCGTCTCAATGGAACGTAATTCAAAATCTTTCCGCTTTAGAAAACCTCGTTTTGGCTTCGTGCGGGATTGAATCGATCCCGGATTTTGCGTTCCAGAAAAACAATCGACTGGCTAATATCGATCTAGCCGGAAATAAGATAACCGCGATGACCCAGCGCGGACTTGCCGGATTACAAGCGAGTTTATCGAGAATGGCATTAAATGCAAACGGTTTAACGACGCTGGGGGTATGTACGTTTTATCAATTCGTTAACGTCGATTATCCAAAACTTGGACTTAATAATAACCCGTTGAAATGTGACTGTGGACTGAAATGGCTTTACGATAAAATAAAATCGTACGACGGGCCTATATTATGGCGTTGCGATGATGGGAATGAATTTAAGAGTCTTCCGGAAGATACTTTTAAAGACTGTCCGACTGATTTACCCATTTGCGAGAATCTACTTCCACCCCCGCTGGATACTAGGATCTCAATCGACGAAGTCACAGGAAGTAGTATTACGATATCGTGGATAGCGTTAACGGGGGAGACGACGTTTTACGTTTCGTATCGTTCTACAGACGCTGTAGATTGGAATCGAGTTACAGTTAGCGGTAGTCGAAATAGTTTTTTAATCGCTGATTTGGCTTCGGAGACTTTTTATAATATTTGCTTGTCGACGATTGAACAAACCGATGTTACGTCGTGCGTTAACGCTACCACTTCTATCGCGGTTATCCCAGGGAGCGCAATATCGACACAAGCGATAATCGGGATTTCAGTTGGCGCGGGAGTTGTGTTTTTAACCGCAGTTGCGATTTCGATAATCTGCGCGATTCGCGTTTCGAGGAGGAGGGATAAGAGAAAGATCATAGCGCCACCAACGAGAGGTGGACATACAAAAAGATTTGTTCGACCAGCGGATGATGACGTCGTTGACGAAGATGTCGCTACTCATGATGTTATTTCTTACACTCTCGAACAGATGACGGATGAAGAGAAATTTCGATTGGTTAATCTTCTAACGAACAGTAGCGCTAGTTTGAACGAGCTCGATAGACGCGATACTTTGGGCAGACAGTCAAGGAGGGAGACTTTGAAAAGGGCTGGGAGGGAGGATGCTGTTAGGGAGGGGGTGGTGAAAGGGTTTGATCCGTTTGTTAGGCAAATGTCGGCTGCTGATAAACACGTGTATGAAGAAATACCGAATGAGTATTACGATAAAAAGGCTAAACGCGATTTAGTTGATGAAACTGTAGAGAAGCCTTATGATAGGGAGAGTGCACAAAAAGCTTATACTGATAACAGAGAAAGTGCACAAAAGCCTTTTGATAAGGAGAGTGCACAAATGCCTTATGATAAGGAGAGTGCACAAAAGCCTTATAGTGATAACAGAGAGAGTGCACAAAAACCTTATACTGATATTGCACAAAAGCCTTATAATGATATTGTACAAAAACCATGTAGTGCACAGAAACTGTACAATGAAAATACTGTACAAAATCCCTACAGTAGTGTACACAAATCGCCTGATGATAATAGAGAGAGTGCACAAAAACTGTGCACAGATAGTATAGAGATTGTACAGCAGCCATACAGCAGTCGTACAAAAGTTGTACAAAATGAAGAAAAACCAGTTAGAAGTTATAAAGAAGCTACAGTTTAGAATTGAGTTCTATTAGATTTTCTGAAGTGTATCGAAAATCGTGTTGCTATTATTAAACCGAATGGAGATTGTATCAGTTTGATTGGTTATGAAACGAATTTTGTGCTGATGTTAGTTATTAATGAACTGATTAGGTTCATTATTATGCATATTTTATTGTATTTTAATAATTACGTGATTTTTTCGATTTTAGCGCTATATTATACTGATTTTTGAGTTGATTTGACATGTATGCTATACATTCCATCAGATATTATGTCTGTTTTTATATTTATATGAAAGTGCCTTTTATGATATGTTTAATCTGATAATTGTCACTTGATAATGATGATGAACTTTAAATTCATGCATTTGATTTTAATGTCAAATATAATTTTGAAAATTATTTGCACTTTCTGAATGATATTATGATATTTGATCACATATGTGCATGTTAATTTTAGTATGAAGTATATGTGTATCTTGATTAAGTCATATAGTAATAATAATAAGTAGCTTGTTAATCTTGATATTTAATAAAAGTAATAATAGTGATTAATCTATTAATTAATAACAACATCATAATAACTTGATAGTTATAATGAATTGATTAATTTTAGTAATTTATATAAATATTATAAGTTGATTGAATTTGATGCAATTTGATGCATGACTTTGCTTTCAATTTTGCAATTAAAATTACTTGATTTTATAAATTCACTTTTTACATCAACTCTATAGATCAACATATTATTCTAAAACAATATAAATGTATTAAATTACTTTTTTACCGTATTAAAATGTATTTTACTATGTAACTTAAATTAAACGCTTACTTAAACAAGTTATTCGGCTTTAATTTAGAGTATGTTAGTAAATATTCTTACTATAGTCATCGTGAAATTTGAAATGATACAATTGCATAAGCATAAATTGTCTATTACAATTTTAATTTTTAATCACATAAGCATAACTTGTCTAGTATATTAAGTAAGCTACAGAGTCAGACGAATGACTATTAGTGTGTAATTATAATTACAGGAAGTCATAATGATAGATAGTAACTTATATATTAGGTCATAATTATGAGTAATTATTGGAAATAACTGATGCTCTAATTTGTGTCACTGCTCAAATAATTAATAAGTAAGCACTGAATAATGTTTGTAACATCAAGGATAGAAACTATGTGATTATTGTAATTAGGTTGTATAAAATATGAGTGGTTGTTTCTCGTTATAAATTTAAACAAATATTTGTAAAATTAGCTGAAATAAGCGTTGTTATAATGCAGATTTGAAGTAAATATATAAAATTAAATTATAAATGTATCAACTACAAAATATACAGTACTCTTGAATATAAATCAACAGGTTAAGGAATGTAGTTTATCATCTAACTCTTAAATTCAATAATATTTATATATATTTATTACACATGATATTTAGAAACACATAATCATTAATTGATTGCAGAAAAATTGCAATTCTACAGGCAGAAAATCACAAAATATTGACAATTCTTAGCAAGTACCCAAGATGTTGATGTTGCAACAGATGAGAATAGCAGCTTTGGATATGTTTCCATCGTTTTTTGCACTAACGATATACTCAGTTTATTATCTTCTGTAACTCATATCAGAGATAAGATATCAAAAAAGCTGCTGAAACGACATTATTTGAAGAACAATTACGAATAATTAACGGCCAGTTGATAACAATCATTAATTTCATTGTCACTATCATCCCTAGCCTATTTATCTGGCTACAATTCTAATATCTACAAAACTTATACTAAATATAACATCTTATTTATATTATATGTACAATACAGCAGAAATATATGATATATGTCTAGGTTTTCATAAATTAATCCATAATTTCGAATGTAATAGGATTTATTCCATAATTTTGAGAAACGACGAACCAAAGTTCAAAATAAAAAGATTGCTGGCAAAAAAAGCGACCAGCAATTTACTCATACATGATGAATCAGAGAGAATATAATTATTTAATTATTTAATTAATTATTTAATTAATTAATTAATTGAACGAAATGAATTATGTAATAATTATATTTTAATCGTAAAAATTATTTAAGATGAAAAGGAATTATTGATTAAATTAGCAGAGAAGGATTTTAAGAAATTACTCGCACAATGGGGTTAGTATAATAATTAATAATTATTTAAATTATTTAGATTATTTAATTTTAATAAATAAATTAATATCTAATCAGATGTAATTAATAATTTTAATTGTTGGTTATTATTGAAAATTTATTATTAAATGTATGAATCTTTTACGATTGGATTTTTATATGTGTTCGTTAAGATTCATTGTCTAGATTATTTGACAGATATAAAGATTTTTACATGTTGTGTGATTATAATTAATAATCAGAATTAATAATAAACGATAATTAATAATAAGTATACTTTATTTGTGACCAACAAATTAATTATACTTATATACACATAGGTTGATATTGTACCCCGACAAAATGTCCCCGAATACATTAACCACGACAAAGCGGCCCCGAATACATTAACCTGACAAAACGGACCCGAATACATTAACCCGACAAAATGGCCCCGTCAATTCATTCAATAACCCTAACCCTAACTCTAAACTTAACCCAAACCCTGGCACTAACCTTTGCTTCAATCCTAACCATAACCCGTATCCTAACTCCAACCCTAACCCTAAGAATTAACAGTAGGGGCCCATTTGTGTGGGCCGTTTTAAGGCCGAGTTACGAGATTTATACACAACTAAGTACAATACATTTCTAAGTCATTTTTAAGTCGTATTGATTAAATTTGACAGTATCATTTAAATTAAATTGAAACCATAACGTACCTCAAAATAACGTCAGATTTGAATGGTGTTTCAATTAATTAGTATAAAAATATGGTTTTTAGTTCTTTGGTATCTTCGTTGAATTTGGTTACATGATTATTATTTTTTTGTTTTTATACAATCTTTCTCTCATCTAAAATATCGGAAGAAAATGAATGCTTTGCTGCATTTTTGTGATGTTTAGTTAAATTCAATAGAGATTTTAAAATACCATTCTAAGTTTTCAATCTCTTATTAATTGTAGCTTAGATTCTATGATTAAAAGCAAACAGAATGTTTCAAATTCCTGAAATAGACAATGAAAATTGCCTTTTTGTGTCTTTATTTTCGATAAATAAAGGCATGAAAATAGAATGTGCCTTTATATATAAGGAACACTCTATTTGTGTTCTATACAGTTTGTAACATTCAAAATTTCATGCTTTTTTGATGATCAAGATAATATTGTTTGGTATTATACTATAATTTCAAAGCTACTGTATGATCATCATTAGAAGCATACAGTGTTTTAATCTGCTGCATAGCTTTAATAATTCCATACTGCATGAATGAATGAGACACTGGAGGCTTGATTGCATGGATGGAAGGGTGGACGGAAGGAGGGATGGATGGAGGGGAGGGAGGTGATGGATGAATGAAGGGATGGATGAATGGAGGGAAGGAGGGATGGAGAGATGGATGGAGGGAGGGAGAGAGGGAGGGACGGATAGAGGCTGCAGTCTGCTAGATGCTATATAGTAGCATCAGTTGGTCAATACTGGATGCTGGTTGTAGGTTATTGATCTCAAGTGTTAGCAGCGCACGCGCACTAATATAATGATATCTAGCGATTGTTGAGTGTGTGTGTGTGTTCCTGTGTGTGTCTGTCTGTGTGTGTGTGCGTTCGTGCGTGCGTGCGTGTGGGTGGAGGGAGGGAGGGGGGATAATTGTATTTAGGCGGCTGCTGGGATTCGGTGGGGCGTGTGGGGGTAATTAGAGATTTGATTATTAACTGACAGTTATTAATTGCATTATTAACTGACTAGAAGCTGATATAGAAAGTGATAATAAAAGTGGTGCTGAGTGCATTTTATCATTTCTGATGTTTTCTGTATTGATTTTGTTTTATAATTTGTTTACTTCTGTTTATGAGATGAAAGTCTTAATTATTAGATTTCATTTCTTATTCCTTACTATAATTAATATAGTTATATATGCTGTAAATAAATGTTCAGATTTTATTTGTATTTTTTTCTCTCTTTTTTCTCTTTTCTCTCTTCTCTCTCTCTCTCTCTCTCTCTCTCTCTCTCTCTCTCTCGCGCGCGCGCGCGCTCTTTCTCTCTCGCTCTCTATGTATTTTTCATCTTTTTTCTTTTTTTAATTGATACAATGACCACTGTTACAAACAACTGAGACTCTTTAACTGTTTATCATCTTACAAAAACACCACAACTAATAATCCTATAAGTATAATTCTACTCAAACATTTACAAAAATCAACATCTTTATCAAGTTACTATTGTTATCTCTATTTTGGCCTGCATCGCATTAGGTAAACGTTCAGTAAATTGTCTTATTTTATCAGCGCTTATCTTTAATAATTTGAGGAGAGCTATATCACACGCAGGTGCTGTTTCTACTGATTTTTAGTAGTAACAGCACTGCGGCAGCTGTGATATTAAAATAAAGCTTAGCATAAATGCTGCATTATAAATATGCACTGCAATCACAAACATGCATCTATGTAGAAGTACGTTTAAGGATTTTTAGAGTAAAAAGCTTGCGAGTGAAATAATGATGTATAAAATTTGCATTAACATTGTATTAATATTGTGTTGAAATTAATTGTATTATTATTTTTAATATAAATTTTATAAGTAATAGCATTGCATTAATATCGCTTATATTGTGTTAACATTTTGTTGGTATATCTATTGTGTTAGTGTTATTGTGTTAATATTATCATGGTAATATCAATTCTGTTATTGGGTTAACATTTATAAGATAATTAAAATCAATTGCATTAATAACGTGTTAACAATGTGTTAATAGTTAACTAGGTATTAATAATCTTTTAATAAATAACACAGTGTTAACAATGTGTTAACAATTAACACTGTGTTAACAATTAACACTGTGTTAACAATGTGTCAACACTGTGTTCACCAAGTGTTAATAGTTAACAATGTGTTAACAAATGCATTTAAAACTGTGATAACAATGTGTTAAAAGTTACAATCACAAAAAAATAGCTATGTGTTAACACTAACAACTAATGATTTGTTATCAATAACTAACAATAACAATTAACAATGTGTTAACAATAACAATTAACATGGTGTTAACACTATATTTTGCGTTTACAGTGAGCACTCGATTGTAGCTGCTCGTGCGTCCGTCATGATCTACGATGAGGGTAACAAGAAATGGATACCCAGTGGTACCACTCAGGGTCTGTCTAAGATACACATCTATCAACACGCCGTTAATAACACTTTCAGAGTGGTGGGGAGGAAACTGCAGGACCACGAGGTACTGGATAGAGAAACTAGCTCGGTTAATTATTAATAATAAATGAATATGTTAATTAATAATTTATTTATTAATCGTTAATTAATCGAGACAAATACCGATAAATTGGACTCGATTATCGAGATTCTAACCTGGACTTATCGATTTCGAATCCTACGCTCTGACCACTTCTCTAACAAGCCTTGACAGCATGCTATGTACGCTATATATTATACCGAATGCATTCTATGTATGCGTTATATGATGCTGAATGCATGCTATGTAGGCATTATATGATGCTGAATGCATGCATTCCATATATACGTTTTATTATGCAGGTTGTTATAAACTGCGCAATACTAAAAGGACTGAAATACAATCAAGCTACGCCTACGTTTCATCAATGGAGAGACAATAGACAAGTCTATGGTCTCAATTTTTATAGCAAAGAAGATGCGGAGGATTTCTCTCAGGCAATGTTCATGGCTCTAGAAGTCTTGACTTCCCCTACTACTGGTAGATTTCTTTAGTTTATTTATCAAATAAATAAAATAGTTAAAATTCGTAATACATCAAAACGGCCCTGACTTATTGACTATTAATTCATAGGGTTAGAATTTGTGTTAGGGTTAGGATTGAAGTTAGGGTTAGTAAGTAGGGTCAGTTAGGGTTAGGGTTATTAAATGAATGGAGGGGCTTGTCGGGTTAATGTATTCGGGGTTGTTTTGTCGGGGTATCGTTAAATTAATTGCGCTAATAAATTGTGTTTAAATTGTGTTAACACATTATGTTGAGATCAATTGTGTTAACACACTGTGTTTAAGTCAATTTTGTTGAAACATTGCATTGAAATTAATTATAACGTAACAACGATTGATTTCAAAACAATCTGTAGTAGCAATTCAGTTTCTGTAGATTTTATCGTTTCTATGCTCTATTAGCGTTTTATTTTTATATTTTTACGAACATTAGAAATTTGAATGCCAGTTTTAAAACTTTGAATTTTAGGACCAGTGAGACATAATTCCGGTCCAACCGCACAACAGCAACAACAACAACAATTGCAACAACAACAACAGATGCAACAACATCAACAACATCCAGCGCAATTTACTGGACAATTGCCTCCCCAACAGACGCCCCAATATCACCAGATTTACGGAGTGGCGGGGGGGTCAAACCCTTCAGCGGGGCCTGCGTCACATTATCATCAGCCGATTGCCCCCCAGCAACAACAACAGGGCCCCGGACAACAGCACCAGTATCAGGCGATGCAACAAGGGGGCAACATGCAGCAGGGGGGAAATAATAATAACGCTAGTATCATGCAGGAGGAACAGAGGTTGGTGGTGTTTTGACGCGGGGAGTAATGTTGATGGTTAAATGGATGATATGTTGATATTGGTGCCACGACAAAAAGGCCCCGAATATATTAACCCAACAAAAATTGCCCCGAATACATTAACCAGATAAAATTACTGTTAATTCATTCAGTAACCCTAACCCTAAGCAACTCTAAACTTAACCCTAATCCAAGAACTAAGCCTAAATTCAATTCTAATCATAACCTATATTCTAACCCTTAAAAATTTATAGTAGGGCCCTATTTGTCTGGGCGTTTAAAACTTTGAAACTGTTAAAACTTTATCGATTACTTTACTATATATATAAATTTATTATACAAATTATAACACTCGTTAGTAGTATAGAGCTATAGTTTTAAGATGTTATGATTATGCACCGCAGTTCAATACAAAGTAAGCCAAACTTCAACTACTGAAATTTTATTTTGCAAACGAATTTTAAAAGTTAAATTCTGAACATTTTGAATATCTTCTTTAATTAAATAATGCGACGAAATAGTTGTGAAATTTATTTGAAAAAAATATTTAAGACCATCTTCGTGATAAGATCGGGGTATGCTATATATATTAAATAAACGTTCTGGCGTACTTTTTATTGAACCACTGTGCATATAAAGTTCTGTAATTCTTGAAGAAATCTTGTTAAATTGTAATTACATAAATTGAGTTCCCAAGTGTCGTTACTGTTGTAGACACGGGTATCAGTCGCATAAACGAACAGCTTCAAGAGACAGTATAGGACAGTCAGGTTCTAGAAACTTTTAATATATTATAAATATATTATTGCATTAGACTAGTTAAAAGTATTCGTTTAAGACGTTTTAAATCATTTTAAAATCATTTTGAATCTTTTCAAATCATTCTGAAATTGTTTCAAATTATTTTAAATCATTGCAAATCATTCTGAAATCATTTTGAATCATTCCATATGATTTTCAAATAATTTGAAATCCTTTTGTTATATAATTCAGTTATTTTCATGTTATCTATAAGTTTTTTTGTTATTAATAATATTTCTTATTAATGAATTTTTTTTACTTATTTTCATTAGTAATTTTTTTCTTACCCCTTCCCAACCCAGCATTGGATGCCGCCCCCTACCCCTATGACGCCGCCAGTCTGCCTCGCGGTGGCACAGGGCG
>JAQIXG010004886.1:0-12204 GCA_034700105.1 Oconnorella tubifera | reverse complement strand
CATTTTTTCAACATCAGTTCAACCAAAAATTTGATCTACTATGACAATAGGATTAGGGTTAAGGCAAAGATTAGGATTAGGGTTAGGATTAGGGTTAGGATTAGGGTTAGGATTAGGGTTAGGATTAGGGCTAGGATTAGGGTTAGGGTAAATATTCACTATACTACCGAGTTAGAAGGAGAAGGGAGGGAAATCTTTTTATCCGATTTGCTAGCCACAGAACTCTGCTGAATACTTTGAGTTTGAATCTAAAAAAGATAAAAAACTTTCTACTTCGAGCAGAGTAGCTCAGTTAGTAGAGCGTCCGATTAGTATTCAGTGGGTCATGAGTTCAAATTTTAGTTCTTCACAAATTTATATATTTTCAAAAAGAATAGACTATATAAAATGGTAAATTCACGAATGATGCTATAGTTGACTGTTTTGTTGAATCATTGATTATTAAACATAAATGATAAAAATAAGTATAACTCGCTGCACCCTTTAATAAAACTCTTCAATTGACAGCTACGACTGAGACACTGTTTATATAATACGGTAATCCAGACGTTAAACTTAACCCGCTGCACCCTTTAGTAAGACTTTTAAAGTAACGGCTACGTATATGACATAGTTAATATAATACAGTAATCCGGACATTAACTTGCCACACCCTTTAGTAAAGCTTTGATTTAATTACGTTCAGTACTTACCATACTATAATCTGCAGTTCTTTGATTATACTGATAAGTATTAGTCTTGTGATATACATGCAAAGTTCTAAAATGACAAGAAATAATTTATATCACATTATTTACGCATCGATTCGCTCTAAATAAAAATTATAAATTAATAATAAACTAATTAAAAATTATACAAACTCAGTCATAAATTATACAAATAAATTCGCAGCATATTAGGTTAAGAATCGAATCAAAAATGAAAAAAATTAATAAATGAAACTCAACAAAATAAATTAAGAAAAAAAAATGAAATTTTTTTTTTTCAATTTGTACAAACTTGAAGCATTTGCACATATCGTCAAAATCCATCCAAAATTCATTCGTCACTTTTCTACCTGTCCCACACGATTCACCGCAACTTCCTGGGTCACCCAGGCTTGAATCTTTAGGCGTCTCGGCTAATTAACAACAAAACAGTTGTGAGATAAGCGAAAATGTTCAAATTTTGAAAAATATTGCAAGTTTTTCGTGTAAACATTATATGTAAAACTTCAAATTACAAAGTTTTTAAATTAAATTTTTTTAAAATTTAAAATTTAAGTTTTGGTAAAATTGAATAAATTCAAGTCTGAATTACCATTTAAAGCATAACATAACAGATGTAGCAGTCGATTAAATTGTCGTACTAAAGGGTGCAGCAAGTTAGCGATATTTCGCAATTTGTTTTCTGGCTTAAATCACATGGGTTCCAGGTTCAAGTCCAGTTACGACTACTAAATTATAACTTGCTGCACCCTTTAGTATTTACTAATTTACTTAATTTCATCAAATTATTACCAGTTTTATCCGGAGATCCTTTTTTCGTTCCTTTTTTCTTTCCGCTTTTTATTCCTTCCTTCGTTCCTACAGTTTCCTACGGAAAGAAAAGCGAATTACAAAAATCTCTACACATTCTTAATTTTTTTATTTATTTACTAGCAAATAAACCCGTCCAAGAACGGGGTCATTTACATCAAAACTAAATTCATTATACATTTATAATTGATTTATAAAATAAGTAACATAAAAAATCGGAAACTTTTTATCTCAGGAATCAATTTTTCAACTTTAATCTCACCCCCTGGGCATTCTGTTTCTCTTTCTTATTTCTACTTCCGGTCCTCTCCCCCTCGTCTGCAGCCTTAATAAAATAAATACTAAAGATATTTAATAAACGTAAGTTAACAATAAATTGTAATTAATTAAACATAAATTCTTTAAGCTCAAAATTGTAGCACAAAATTGCCAAAGCTAATGCTAGGCTGCTAAAACTAGCCCAGAATTGCCACAACTAACCCAAAGTTGCCAAAACTAGCATAAAGTTGCCTAAACTAGCCCTAAATGGTCAGGACTAGCAAAAAATTGCCACAATATGTCCGCAATTGCCAAAACCTGCAGATTTCTCTCAATATATCTAAAATTAAAAAAATTAATAAAACAAAAACACCTTATTGTCCCCCGCACTCTTCATATCTCCTCCCCCTCCGTCTTTCCTCTCCTCCACCCTCACCCCTCCCACCTCCCCCTCAATATAACACTCCCCCTCTTCCCCTCCAAATTCGTAATTTTCGCAGCAGCCACTGTTGGTCTCTTCAAATTCAGAGATGGCCCCCAATGTGGGGGGGGCATCCGAGTGGGTGCTACCCCTCTCTAAACCCGACTTTGTTCTGTGGCTGAAA
Organism: Oconnorella tubifera; assembly: GCA_034700105.1. Lineage (NCBI taxonomy): Eukaryota > Metazoa > Annelida > Clitellata > Enchytraeida > Enchytraeidae > Oconnorella > Oconnorella tubifera. The sequence continues at coordinate 9,824 of JAQIXG010004886.1, read as the reverse complement.
TAAAATTTAATTAAAAATAACAACTAGACTGCAGAAAAATTAAATATAAAATAAATATTGGGTGAAAATCCAGGTTAGCTCAGGGTTCACATATATAAATAATGGTACCCCGACAAAACGGTCCCAAATACATTAACCCGACAAAACGGCCTCGAATACATTAACCCGACAAAACAGCCCAGAATACATTAACCCGTTAAAACGGCCCCGAATACATTAACCTGACAAAACGGCCCCGAATACATTAACCCGACAAAACAGCCCCGTCAATTCATTCAATAACCTTAACCCTAACTAACCCTAAATTCAAACCAAAACCTAACCCAAACTAACCCTTACTTCAATCCTTAACCTAAAACATATCCTAACTCCAACCCTTATCCTAAGAATTAACAGACGGGGCCCATTTGTCGGGGCCGTTTTGATGTGTCATGCATAAGAATTTATTGCTAAAATAATAATAAATATTTATTTATAAAATACTAATAAATATCTATTTCTAAATATAGCTCACGTATCACAAGGGATGCTCATTGGCCAGGTTCTATAATTAAAAAACAGCGAAGACATATGGAGGCTTCTGATTGGACGACACGGCTCTGATTCTATAAATAGCCAGCCAATCGTAATGCACATGGATAGCTTTTTATAAATAGTGACTAGTTATATTATAAATAAATTAATGCACAATTTCAAAATATAATTTATTAATTAAATAATAAAATTAGTCAGTTTGAATGTACTGTTTATCAAATGTCTTATAAATAATCAATTTTAATAAACAGTAATTAATAAAATTAATTAATATATATTCTAATAAATTTATTTATATTTATATATATATATTTAATTATGTTATATAAATTAATATTATAATAAAATGAGTTAAAATTTAAAAAGAAATCTTTCGCATTATAAAACTGTGCTCAAATATTTTTGTCTAATATAATTTTTTAATACCTTGGGGGGGTTCGGCTGAAGGGAGGGTCTTGGCCCGGCGGGGTCTGATCAGTTTCCATGCGGGGAGGATTTCCTGGGGCGCGGGGCGTTCCAGGGGGCCATCCCTGGTCTGGGTTATAAGGACGGGGTGGGGGTACTGGTGTGAGAGACCATTTTGACGTAATTTTTCACTGGCATCTGCCTGCATAAAGAAAGGATAATGATGATACTGATGATACTGATGATAATGATGATGATGATGATGATGATGATGATGATGATGATGATGATGATGACGATGATGATGATAATGATGATGATGTTTATTATGATGATGATAATTACACTTTTTAGACTATCTAGACTGTCTAGATATACTGGACAGTCAGTCAAGACATATTGTTTAGACAGTCTGTCTACGCTATCTATATTATCTAGTCTAGTCTAGACTATCTAGATTAAAAGTCTGTCTAGACTGTCTTGACCGTTTTTCTAGACAGTCTGTCTAGACTATCAAGACTGTCTACATTGTGTAGACAGTGTGCCTAGACAGACTGTTAAGACAGATCCAACAGTTACACATCAGTTGAATGAACTTCTACTTATTAACATTTATCCTGATTTACAACTTAGCTACTGGGCTAAAGGGGCGGGGCTTGTTATAAACTGATGCCTGGCTAGAAGATAGTTCCTACCATTTCACTGAGTAGGGTAATTCTGGCAGGTTGGCGGGGTAGGCCCTGGTAGGCGGCAAATACCATAACTTCGGGGTGGTCGTAAATCTGGGGGGGTTCCTCAATCTTATCTTCTGAAAGAAAAAAAATATTCTAAAGTTACATTTTTCCGTACAAAGTAAAAAATACAGTAAATAATATATTAATCAAGTTAATAAGTAAATTAAATAATTAAATTATATAAGTAAATTAAATAAAGTAAATTGCAAAATAGATACGAATAGATTTATTACGAAATGTGAGAGAAGTACTTGTGCATAATCTTCATGTGCAAGTTATAAATAATACGACAATTGTATTAATAGAAATATAGATATAATATTCAATTATATTTCTACATACATAGAAATTTAACTGTAATTAAAATGATTTGTAATAAGAAAGAACGGAAAGAAAGAAAAGTGTGAAAAGAAAAATCACAACAAAATAGAATAATTTGAAAGAAAATTGCAGCTATTATATATATGTTCTGCGTACCGCTAACTTGCTGCCCTTTAGTAAGGCACTTAAATTGTGTCTCAGATACGTCTGAGACATAGTTTAAATGATCAATACGGTAATCCAGATGTAAAAATTAACTGGCTGCACCCTTTAGTAAGACTCTTAAATTGACAGCTACGTCTGAGACATCTTTCATATAATACGGTAATTCAGACGTTAAACTTAACTTTAACTTTTTATATGGTTAAACACAGATTATTTTGAACTCTACTTTTCACAAACTTAACAACTCTTTTCATAAACATTACATTTTAAACCACAAACTTTCCATATCTTCATAAACAACCTCCCCGTACCTCTCCCTCCGCCTCCCATAACCCCACAAAATAATTTCACAATAGAAAACAAAGACTGATTAATTGATTGATTGATTGAAAGAAAAATCAATTTCAAACGGATTCCACTAAATAGAGAATAATCTCGCAATCTCGTCAATTGTAAGAACAGAGAAAGCATTCTACGACTAGTCTCTAACCTTTGTTACTATATTTAACCCGACGAGGACCGCTCCGATTGGCTGAGCCGCGAGACGGTAAATTTCGCAAAGCTACGGTTAAAATGCGCAATGCGCTAATTGGTTTAACTTAACGGTGGAATGGTTAGATTGAAATTAAATGGTGCGTGATTCGAGTCGTGGTTATGAAAAGTATATATTTTTTATAGTAATATTTTGAATTAATTGAAACAAAAATATTACTATATTTATAGATACTAGGCTAATAACTACTTAATTGCATGTGTGTGTGTGCGTGTCTGTGCGAGTGTGTGTGTTGTGTACGTGTGTGTGATTGCGTGTGCGCTTGTGTATGCGTATGTGTGTGTGTATTGCGTTTGTATGTGTATGTCCAAAATTAATTTAAAAAAAATTAGAAACTAAAAGCTTAAAAACTAAAACAAAAACCAGTTCAGTTTCTAAAATTGTAAACAGAAATAATTTGTTAGTCAACTAAAACCCACTTTGTTTTTCTTTCTCACCTTTTTCTTTTTTCTTTTTCTCATCTTTTACCGCTACAATTAAAAAACAACAAACATTTTAAATAGCCTAAACGGTAAGCTATATGCGTATAAAATTGTGACCCGTCAAAAAGGCCCCGATAAATCAACCCCGTTTGTTAAGTTTTATAGCTAGAATTGGGATTAAAATTTAAGTTAAAATTAAGATTGCAGTTATGGGTTAGTGCTAGGATGAATTTTTACGATTAGAATTGAGGATGATATGGATTAGAGTTAGGACTGAAGTTAAGATTAGTGATAGGTTAGGGCTAAGTTTAGGGACGGTTACGGTTAGGGTTATTTAATGAATTGATGGGGCCATTTTGTTGGGGTATTGAATTCGTGGCCGTTTTGTTGGGTTAATGTATTTGGGGCCGTTTTGCTAGGTTAATGTATTTGGGGCCGTTTTGTCTGGTTAATATATTTGGGGCCGTTTTGTCTGGTTAATGTATTTGGGGTCATTTTGTCGAGTTAATGTATTCGAGGTCATTTTGTCGGGTTAATGTATTCGGGCCGTTTTGCTGGGTTAATGTATTCGGGGCCGTTTTGCTGGGTTAATGTTTTCGGGACAGTTTTGTCTGGTTAATATATTCGAGGTCCTTTTGTCGAGGTACAGCATAAAAGATAAGATAAAACAAATCTAGGTAAGGATAGAAATATGGAATATTTTACCTGGTTTTGAATCCTTATCTTTTTTCTTCTGATCACCTTTAGTTTCCTTCTCAACATTTTCCTGTAAAAAATTTAAATACTAATTTACTAAACTGCAATACCAAAACAAAATACTAAACACAAAATGTATTTTGTATTAAACCAGGTTATATAATAACAAACAAGTTAAGGTTAAGTTTAACGTCTGGATTATGGTACTATATGATGTCTCAGATGTAACTGTCAATTTAAGAGTCTTACTAAAGGGTGCAGCAAGTTAGACAAAATTGTAAGCAATCCGGGATTCAAACCTGGACCTATCGATTTCGAATCCAGCGCTCTAACCACTTCTCTATCGGGCTTTGACCCAAAAATACCCTGAAAAACAATACGATACGTACAGTTTGAGCTGATGTGACGTCTAAATGTTCCGTCTGTTCCGCTGGATCCTGGGGAAGTTGGTACTGTGGCAGAGAGGTTCTCAGTAAATCCCAAACCCTTGTCATGTCTCCGTATCTTTTTTTAATACATAAAATAAATAAAGTATAAAGAATAAATAAAGGATATTTATCTATAATATCTTTGTGTTAATATATAAACAAGAAAAACTTAGAAAAATATAAATGCAGGTTATTTATCTTTCATATCTTTTGTGTTAATAAATAAAATAAAGTATAATAAAAACAGTAAAACAGTAAAAGATAAAATGGGACAAAATTGTAAATTAACTAAAGAACAAATCGTAAACTCACTATGCACCGACAGTAGAACTTAACTATATAATAAAGATGCAACCTTAGAACTAACCAAGACTTAACTAATTAAAAATAAATCCCAAACCCTTAATTAATTAAATTAAAGATTTTAATTAGCTAATTGAAAAATCAGTCATACACAAAACAAATTCTACAACCAACTGTTTAACTAACGCGTTAAGTATGTAAGTATGTATGTAAATTAACTTCAGTAAGTTAATTGTTGACTTACTTGCATTCTGGCCAAATATACCTAATTACGCACACACATGCACGTGTAGAATATAAAGTATATCAACAAAAAAATTAAATAAATCTCTCGCACTATACTATATTTCAGTTACAAATTGATTTAATATGAAATCATTAACTTACACACTAACAATAGCTAAATAAAATAGCTAAATAAACATACAAATATAACTAAATAGCTATGCAAGTATATGTGTATGTATAAATGAATAGATAGCTAAATAAATTAATATATATAAATGAATAAAATGATTAAATAAGAGTGTAAATTATTTAAGATATAAATACCTAAGGGGTATAACTTCTGGCAACCAGCCAGTGAGACAGTGTATGACGTTAAAATCACCGAACTCGCTCGAAGATGCACCGGATTGATAGCTAAAATCATTCGATCATGACGATACTATCTAACAAACCGTGACCCGACAAAACAGCCTCAACAAATGGGCCCCGACTGTTAATTCTTAGGGATAGAGTTAGGATACGGGTTAGGTTTAGGATTGAAGTTAGGGTTAGTGCTAGGGTTAGGTTTACAGTTGATTAGAGTTAGGGTTATTGAATGAATTGACGGGGCTGTTTTGTCAGGTTAATGTATTCGGGGCCGCTTTGTCAGGTTAATGTATTCGGGGTCATTTTGTTGGGTTAATGTAATCGGGACCGTTTTGTCGGGGTAATGTTTTTGGGGCCGTTTTGTCACTTACCAACTATGTCATTTAGTCAACAATATTTAACATCACAAATAATTCAAACGATTATGACTTGTTATAATGTTATAAGATTTCAATACAAAACAGTAAATATCACTATTAATAGTATTTGTAAAATTTGATTATAAATAAGAAAAGATGAAAGTTAAAAAAAGGTGTGCAAAAAAACGCACTAACTCTAATGCTGCAACTTTAAGTAGAGCTTTGGTCAGTAGCATGGGCCAGAGTTCATGAGTTAATGCGGTAGAAGGTAACAGTAGGTTACCGTTTGAGTTAAACGGTAACAAGTCATCAACGATTAACTTTCTCCAACAACCCTGAATATAATCGATCAATCAATTAATGAATCAATCAATTAAATTAATTGATCACTCAATCAATGAATCAATTGATCAATAAATTGATAAATCAATCTATCAATCAAAAATCAATCAATTAATTGATTAATCAATCAATAATTCAATCAATCAATTAATTGATCAATCAGTCAATCAATTTATCCATTACATAAATCAGTCAATTAATCATCAATCAATTTAGCAATTAATTGATAAATCAATTAAACAATCAAACAAAAATAATTTAATAAATTAATAAACCAATCGATCAATCAATCAATTGATCGATTAATCAATCAGTCAGTTAATCAACTTTAAAATGAAAACATACATTCAATAATTCGATAAAATTAAAACCAAAAAATAATAAAATAAAATCCAACCATCCAGAAAAGTTTCACGAGATATTTCCCCGCCGGATTAAACTGGGGAACATTAACTGTTCCCCTCCCCCCTCCCCCCACACCCCCTCCTCCCCCACCCCCTCCCCCTCCTCCTCTACTCATAGCATAAACGTGCTCCCAGGGTCTCCAGGAGTGAGTCAACATGCTGTCCGTCAAATTGTTTGGGTCTAGGGCAGGGGCGGGGCTGGACACGCCCACGGCCGGGGATGGGAGGGGCTTTGTCTCGTGGGCGTTCCATAACGCCCAGATTTGGTTCGTGATCCAACGCATTAACTGGAATTATTGAAACATTGTAAAAAATTAAAACAATTAAATAAAGAAACAAATAAACAATTATAAACAAATAAAAGTAAAATTATGTTATAAATCAATCTATTAATTAGTAATTAATAATTCAGTCAATTAATCAATCAATTAATCGTTTAATCAATAAATTATTCAAGCAGTCAATTAATCAATCAATCAACAAATAACTGAATCATTCAATCAGTAAATAAAATAAATGAATACATTAATCAATCAACTAATCAATCGATCATATTACAATAAAGAATAATAATTTATCTATTTTTTATAAGTATATCCGCGGACTTAACTCAGATTATATAGATAACATTATTTAATTATAAACGTTTTTCATCTGTAATAAAAAGGTGTCGTTTTTATTTACCTATTACGAATAATGCACCATTTTAACGAATAAAATACTAAACCGTTTAATGACGTAATAAAAGCGATATATAAAAGTAACAACATAACAATAAACACAAAAAATTAGTAATTTGAATAAATAGAAATTTATTGGCAAAAGTTAGAACATTCAAATTTCCAAAAAAAACAACGAATATTTATAATTTAATGCACCATTTTAACAAATAAAACGAATATTTCTGAATATTTATACCTCACTTTCATGCGGTACTTGGTTGAAAGTAAAAAGATCGAATGAGTCGAGGCCATCCGAGTCAACCACGGTAGGGGCCTGTATAGATAGATGATGAACACATTTATAAGGGATCTTAAATTTAGACCGCTTTTAGCTCAATGCTGAACGCAATATTATTCAAAACTGGACACAACTATAGACATTAAATACATTTATAGACATTAAATACATTTATAGACTTTAAATACATTTGTATACATTAAATACATTCATAGACATTAAATACATTCATAGACATTAAATATATTTATAGGCATTAAATACATTTATAGACATTAAATACATTTATAGACATTAAATATATTTATATACATTAAATACATTCATAGACATTAAATACATTCATAGACATTAAATACATTTATAGGCATTAAATACATTTATAAACATTAAAGTTAGATGTTTTCAAGCTAAATGTTGAAAACATTAAAGACCTTAAATTTTGACAATTTTTAACACATCAGGTTTAGGTTCAAATTATTATTAGGATTAGGATTAGGATTAGGACACATCAGGTACAGGTTCAAATTCTGGATAGATCACTATTTCTCCAACTTGCTGCACCCTTTTGTAAGACGCTTATTTGATAGCTACGACTGAGACATCTTTCATATAATACGTTAATCCAGACATTAAACTTGCTGCACCCTTTAGTAAGACGCTAAAATATTTACAGATATTTATATAAATACATACAGCAGTCAGATTAATATCAGTAAAATAATCAAGAGTTCGCTTCCATCCACAAACTTTTAAAGAGTTCGGCAACTCAACGAAACCTTCAGGATCTTGAAATAAATGGGTGGACTGGAGAGAAAAACAGAAAAAAATGAAATAAAAATATATTAAATGTAAATTCGTTTGTGTTAATGTATGTATTAAGAGTTAGCATTCACTAGCATTGATGAATAGCATTGATGAGTCATTGATGACTAGCATTCACTATCATTGATAACACTAGCATCAAATGACTAGCATTCACTAGTATTGAATGACTATAATTCACTAGCATTGAATGACTAGCATTTGCCAGCATTGATGACTAGCATTCACTAGCATTGATAACTAGCATTCACTAGCATTGATGACTAGCATTTGCTAGCATTGAATGACTAGCATTCACTTGCATTGAATGACTATAATTCACTAGCATTCAATGACAGTGACTAATATTAACAAATAACTAAATGATATTTATGCAAAATAATAAATAAAATATTATAAACAATACATTAATTAACTCTAAATATATGCTATATTATTAATTAACTATATACTAAATTATTAATTACACTGCACAAAAAAGTAGATTAATTTCACAAAAATTAGAAGATAAAAATACAACCCCCCCGAAATAAAAATTGTTCCCTCACGGTGACTGGGAGGATAGGGGGGGCCTTCCCCTTCTCTTTTTCTTTACTTGGTTTATGCACGGGCTCCTGTAAATAAAAATTATTATTGATTTCATGAATCTGATGATTACGATTTGTATTATCGAAATATTTCAATGGTTTTACACTATTTGATTGTAAGTTTAAAATGATCAAAAGTTAACATTTTGTGATCAAAAGTTATGAAATTATATATTAAATTAAATTATTAATTATACAATCAATTAATTTACCCATTTTTCCGCATAAATATCCGCGTCATTCCATTCCGGCCAAATAACGACGGATCTTCTTCGAAGTATTTCTACTTCCTGTTGAGAAATACTAGCGGCAGAAGCGCCCCTATGAAACAAAAAAATCTTCAACAAATAAAAAAATTGTCAAACTTATTTTACTAATATATATTTTTTAATTCATCCATAAATTAATTTATGAAATAAATTTTTTGGTGGAAGGATGCGAAAAATCCAGATCTTTACCCCAAAATAATTCCCAACAAAAAGTCTTTCCTCCCCCTCCCCTCCAACCCATTTTTAAATTCAATATGGTCGGGCTTTTATTCGGGTTTGCATTGTGCTGTGTGTGTGTGTTTTACTCGCTAAAATCTAAAATAAATACCATAACACAATAAATACAATTAATAAATAAATACCCTTATCTCAATCACATGTAAGATTCATGCTACGGAATATGTATCGTGAATTTTATTATAAAAATAATCAAAATTCCCTCCTACCCCCCTTAATAAATATAAATCCTTAATACCCTACACACAACAAGACATACTCACTCTTTTAAAGTCCCCGTAGAACCTCCCCCGTCCCTCTTCTTGCCTAACTTGCTCATTTCTTTAATAATTAATAATTTATTTAATTTGTTTAATAAGAAATTATTTATTTTCTATAATTTATTTATTTTTTTTAAAAAAAAATTTTTTTTTTAAAAAATTCAAAAAATTAAATTAGCGTCTAAAACCGGAAGTGTTTCCATAACGACGGAAGAGAACTTAAATTCGAATAAATTTGAATTTAAAAGTGGTCCTATAATCGCGACACAAAACAGCCCCTGCAAAAACTTCCACAACAAAACGGCCCAGAATACATTAATCCGACAAAACGACCCCGAATACATTAACCCGACAAAACGACCCCGAATACATTAACACGACAAAACGGCCCCGATTACATTAACCAGACAAAATGGCTCCGAATAC
>JAQIXG010004885.1:0-12205 GCA_034700105.1 Oconnorella tubifera | reverse complement strand
GACTCACTAGAGATCAGGGTAAGAGATCATCAACCCTGTGATCTAGATGCTGCTTATCGATTAGCAGTTATTTTTGAGGCAAATAGTAAAGGGAAAATTTCCAGAGAAGTTATTGAAGATCCTGTTAGGACGAGGTTTAAATATAAAGCTCGTCAAACAAAGAAAGTTAATCCTGTAGATAAAGCAGAGTCTAAGCCTGTAGCCGATAATCGTCACGCCCAAGAATCGGAAGATATTCGAGCGATATTGGATAAGCTTGCTAAACAAGTCAGTAAATTAGAAAATGTAAAGTTTGCGTCGAATGCTAATAATTTAGCTAACAGAAACTCTGTTATAATTGGGGAAGCGCAGGTCATTTTTCTAAGCGGTGTCCTGATGAAGTACGTAGGCAACCGTCGCGTACACGTTATGTACGTGCAATCGTTAGAAAGAATAATGTGGCGAAATCTAGTTCATTTCAAAATGTGAAGTATTTTCGTTGTCGCTGTAAGGTCCATATTGTGAAATATTGTCCTGAGCGTAAAAATCATAAAAAGCGAATATCACGTAGATTAAATATTTCTAGCAGCGTGCTATTAGATAACGTGAGGGCGCCGTCATACGGTGGAATCCCTGCGCTTCTAGAGATGTCATTTGGAGGGCGAACGTGGCCCTGCTTGCTCGACTCGGGATGTGAGCGTTCAGTAATTCCAGCGGCGATGTTGGAAAATTGCGATGTAGGTTTTCATGATGCAGAAGAAGCTCTGTTTTCAGCTAACGCGACAGCGATAGATTTAGTTGGTGAAGCTGAGATTGTCTTCTCATTGAATGGTATGGACGTGCCATGTGTTGCCTTTGTGTCTAACCAAGTACGAAAGCCAATTCTGGGCATCGATTGGTTCGTGCAAAATAGAGTTAGGTGGGTTTTCGGCGAAAATCATATAATGATTAGCGGCCGGGTATTTGGATTAACGCATGGAGATAAAGTTACGGTCGATCACGTCGCCTTAACCTCGCATCGCGTTACTGTCTTAAGTCGGAAGAAATTGAATTCACAGAGGAATCCAAAGCGAAACCTCGTTTTCTAGAGCTCAAGTTTCTATGGGAAGAGAAATTTGAATAAAATTAATAGAAGAGAGAGGCCTATGAATGCAAATATGGCAAGCGGTGTAGTCTTTCATCGTAATCAATCGCGAAATTCAGTGATTGTTGCTGATGGGTCGGAGACCGTCAAGCAATGTGAAGATATCAGAGTATCTGCTGCTTGCGATCTTTGTTGGAGCGCAGATCGTGTGATTCATCCAGTATCTGTAGAAGATGATACTGAGGGTGGGTGATCGGGTGACAGTACTCGACGGGTAATGCAGAAACCAATACATAATTGGTGCGATGAAACTGCATTACGTGTTGTCTCAACGAAATGAGATGAATGCTGTATATGATGTTGTAGCATCACAGCATGCAGGGAACGGAGGCAATGACGATAGCTGCGATCCGTCGTCGGCGTTGATGCGCCGTGATGAACAGAAGCCGTGGGTGGGGGCAGCCCTGGAAGCGCTCGGTTGGGGTTGGATAACATCAAGATTGAACTGTCTGAGAAAGCCGTGGGTGGGGGCAGCCCCGGGAGTGCTCGGGTGGGAAGGATACTATCTGGACTGAACTGTTATGGAAGGCGTCGGGTGGGAACAGCCCAGGAAGTGTTCAAAGGGAGTATTTTAGTGTAAATTTACGCTAGAGTGGTTTCCTGTTGCTGAGACGATGAGTTTGATTTATGTCTTTTTATTTTTAAGACTTTTGTAATTAATAGTTTTTAATTGCGTGTTTCGAAATTTGTGTGTATACTAAGGAGCTGAGTGAATAGACTGTAGATGATTTAAAATGTTATCAGTTACGTCTGTAAGCTGTACTTTTTGTAAGCCATGAGAAAGTTTCTTATGATGATCATTGACTAATGATTGTTGAAGTCATAGCGATTCTACCCTTGGTCTTTAGGTTTGATTGTTAAGTGGAATGTTTTGTACGACGTTTTTACGTTGCTAGGATTTTGTGTTCGAGAAAATTTTTGGAGGAAACACCTTTTGGAGGACGTTAACAGACTAGTAGGGTTAGCTTATCCTAAGGCTTCGACCCTGGCTAAGGAAGTTGTGGCCACGGAAGCGTTTATATCGGCTTTGAATAAGGAAGAATTACAAGATTTTGTAAGGGTGCAAGACCCAAAGGATGCCGAGGATGCCTACCTAATGGCCGCAATTAGGGAAACCAGACTGTTGGACAACCCGGCCGTGGGATGGAATCTTATAAGAAGAAATTGAACACGGAATACATTAGATTCTGGGTCGCCCAGAAAAAGAAGTTCAGAAGCAGCTAGAGAAGAAATAGGTCCCGAGAGGAAGACCGCGTGGGTGAGGGAGGCATCCAAGCCCTAGGAGTGCTTCCAAGTCGTCAGTTAGAAGTGAGGAGAAGAAGTGAAAGCCGTGGAAGAGAACCCAGAGGAGAAGAACTCAGGAAGTCATCGGGAGTTCAGCGTAGCGTAATCGAGAAGATGGATGACTCTGAAGATTCAGGAGAAGCCGAAGAAGAATTTCCAAGGAGAAGGGTAACTAGTCGGATGTCAGAGAAACCCGCGCGCCCAAGAAGAGAGATGCAACTGGAAAGCTATGATGGGACTACATCATTGGCTATTTTTCTTGGAAAATTTGAGAATTGCGCTGAACATAATCTTTGGACAGAAGAAGAGAAACTGAGACATCTAGTGAACTCGCTGAGAGGCACTGCAGCACAGCTAGCACCTCTTAAGGTTCGAAAGGGAATGACGAGCAGAGAGATCATAGAAAAACTCAGAATAAGATATGGGAAAAAAGAACAGATGATTTCACACAAGGTTCAGCTTCAGAATTACAAGAGAAAAAGGGGGCCAACGATACAGGAGTTGTATTTAGAGATTAGCAGACTTTTAGACTTGGCATATCCTGGAGAAGGATCTGAGGTGTTGAATATCATGGCCGTGGATGTATTCGTAGCTGCCTAGGGAGATTCGATGTTGTCCTTAAGAGTGAGGGATAAAGACCCAAAGAGCCTAGAAGAAGCTTGTAGAATAGCTGAGCGTTTGGATGCATACTCAGGAGGAAATTCTTACTGTCAGCGAGAAGACGAACGAGGAACTACAAGGGAATAGATTCGAACGCCGTGCGCGTGGTGTTAAGATAGAAGATGCATCAGAAGAAGAAGAAGACAGAAGAGAAGAAGAGAAGAGAGAAATTAAAGAACTTAACGAACAGATAAGAAAGCTTCAGGATATTTTGGTATAAGATCAGAATAGAGCGAGTTCAAATGTTCAAACTGTACCGTCTGAGTCTGAGAATGAGAGTCGAAATTCGAGGAGTTTCACTTGTTTCAACTGTGGACGAGTTGGACATCTAGCGAAGAACTGTAGGAGTGGAGGAGCAGCTCTGCAAAATTAAGGACGAGGATTCCCGAACAGGAGGCCATCAGGATTTCAACAAGTAGATCGAAACTTTGAAAGTGGAGGATACTTCGGAGGAAGAGGAGCTAACAGCGTATCGGCAGAAAGGTGCTACATATGTGGCAAGCCTGGTCACATTTCGAGGGACTGTCAGAATTTGCAAAGACGTGGACATTATGAAAACAGAGAGTCAGAACCTAGGCTACTAGGGGTTTGTAGCAGTGGTTCTAGAAGAGTTCCAGCGTACTTGGGAATATCTTGTAATGGACGATACTGGAATTGCTTTCTGGACACAGGCTGTGAGAGGTCTGTGGTCCCAGCGAAGTTGATTGGAAGAAATCAGTATATAGAGAGAACGGGGTAAGCTGTCAGAGCAGCGAATGGAACAAGAATTTCTCTAATAGGAGAGGCGACAGTTATTTTCTTTTTAGAAGGTATGCCTTGTCGTGTACTATGTAATGAAGATGTCTCTGAGCCAATGCTAGGATTGGACTGGCTGAAGAGATGTAGAGTGCAGTGGAATTTTGGAAGTGATTCTGCGCACATCAGGAAACGTCAAGTTAAGCTGCAAGCTCTAGTGGCGAGGTTTGCTTGTCGAAGAGTGGAAGCCAATAGAGATGTTCAGCTGAGATATCAGCCTTCCCGTAATGCGAGAGACTGTAGAATTAGAAGTCTAGCTATCAGAAGATTGGATACTCGTTGGATTGAGGAGTCTAGGAATAGAACTACGAGGATGAGAAGAAACACTTTTGGAATTTGGAAAGTAGAAGAGAGTATACCAGTAGAGCCTGTGAGATCTTGTGAAAATGAGCGGATCGTGGATCTGAACTTAGAAACGAAGAACCCTGAGAGTTTGAGAATAGAAGGAAACACCTGTGACGGTGAGCTGGAATCATCAAGTAGTAGAGAGATACGTGGAGAATTTCGTGTTGAGAATTTTGAGAAGTGTAGTGAATTGGTACGAGATAGAGCGTATCCAAAATACGAGCAGTGCAGCAGTACTGGAACCACGAATAATAGGGCTGGGCTTATTCGGTCGAGGACATTTTTGGAGCATCACCAGCGAAAGATAATTCAGGAGTTAGTTAGATCTGTGATAGATCCAGATTCACTTTTAGTTTAGAAGAAGCAGTTGAGTGCCTTGCGCCTAGAAGGCAAGGAAGAAAAGAAGGAAGCCTGCGTGGGGGTGGTCGACCTTGAACGACGGAGGGAGTGTCAGAGGAGTAGTCAGAGAAGTTTCAAGTTTTAGGAAGCACCAAAGGTAAAAGAGGCCCATAGATGCCTTGCGACAAAGAAGGCAAGGAAGATAAGAAGAAGATCTGGTGGGGCTCGTAACGGAAAGACGTACGACCGGGCGCAAGTTGTCAAACTGTCGGCAACGTGAGTAGTGAAATGGAAGTAACTACTATGCAGAGATTAGATAGGGTCTTTGAAGCTCTCCATCAGCAAAGTGAACTACAAAAAGTCTTAAGATCTATCTCAGTCGACTCTGTAGTGAAGCACAGGGAAGAGTGCATAATTAAAAAAAACTGTAGCTAAGCTTCTAAGGTAGAAACTTTGAGGAGAAATCTGTGAATACTAACTGCAAGATTTAGTTAGTTTAGGTCGAGTAAAGAAGTTAGGACTTACGATTAATTGAAGAGTTAGAGAATTCTGAGTTAGAGATTAAAAAGAAGTTGATAGACTTCGGTTGATGTCATGGAAGTGGATTCTGCGGAACAGGAACCGCTTGTGACCATGATAGTGAGTTGTTGCGGTAGAATCATTAGAGCTGTTAGAGCAGGTAGGGAATGGCTAATGGTAGCATTAGAATTGTTAGAGCAGGTAGCAAATGGCTAAGTAGCCATAGCATAATTCCATAGGTTTGAGAAGTCGTTATGAAGAGTAGTTGTTAAAGTGAAATAGGTGGTGACGGGAGGGGATGTCACGTAAATCCTGAGTAGTGGTATCCTGGTGGAATTGGCAGTAATAATAGTAATCACGTAAGACCCGAAGTTCGAGGTTGGAAGAGTGTTGTTTTGCGGTGACAGTATGGGTCACGTAAGTCCTGGAGTCTTGCGACGTGAAGTAGTATTGGCGGTGAAAGTAGATGTTACGCAAGCCCAGAGGTGCTTTCTAAGCGTTATAGTAGTATTTACGAGGAGTAAGTTCTTGCGGAAGTGGTTTCTTAAGATTAAAGACACGCTTGATACCGAAGAATTGTACTGTCTTGGAGTTTTTGAGTCGAGATTTGGGAGCGGAGATTGCTGGAAAAATTATCCGTTGAGTATAAGGTTCACGTTGAGATTTATTAGTGGTCGAGCATACGAGGACAAAAGATCCAGGAATATATCCAGAGAGTAAAGAAGAGTTTTGTATGATTAAGAGAGTCATAGAGGTTGGTGATGTGCGGCTAAGGAGTTATACAATACCAACCGTAATTTCCTATAGAGATGAATCTTTAGAGCCCTAACGAGAAAATTATGATGAATGAATATAAATAGGGTCTTAATGTGAAGAGATTGAATGCTTCCAAAAGACATTAGTAGTCGATCTAGGTATCTTTTGGAAAACTAAAGAGTGGAAGCGCAGAGAAGAATATCGTAAATCGTTGTGTGAATGTGAAAATGAGTGTTTAAAATTTAGTTAGGAAAATATATACGTAGAATTAAGTAACATAAATAACTGTTTTTGTTTATTTTCAGATAAATTATACAAGACGACAAAGAAGCTGTGACTAGGATGGAATATCAAGCTGAAGATTATATAAGAGTCTGGGGTTACCCAGGAAAGGAGAGCTTTAGATGCCTGAGATGTAGAAAAAGAAAAGTAGTTATAGTTTGAGAATCTGGAATTCGGCGACACCTCCATACGCACGGGGTAGAACTGTGTGGATATTCAGGAGTTTCAAGATTAGGTGAGGCGTATGTTGTACCCTTAGGCGAATCGAAAAGAAGGTCGAGAGAAGGGGCTAAAGAGAGAAACAGGCAGTACGAACAGAAAAGAAGGAATTTGAACAGACAAAGAGAAAATAACAGGCACAGATCCGGGCAAGCAAGTGATCAGGAAGAGAGTAAGGATGGTTGATGGAAACTTTGTGTCGCGGGAAGTACAGGAAACGGGGAAGAAGATAAAGATGAAAGAACCTCTCCCAAGATGGAGCGATCGCACAGGGAGGTTGAATTAACACGAGAAGGAAAATTTTCAAACCCTTTTGGAGACGTAGACCGGCGCGTTTCATATAAGTCAGAAACCTTGAGGAGATAATGTTAAGAGAAGAAATTTCCCGAAGCAAAGGTAAACGTGATCAATTGAGTAAGAATGAATCGACAACCCAGGGGAACAAGAGAATAACTCAAGCATGCGCCAAGATAACGAAGAAAACAGAAAGCGGAGAAAATTTGGGGTTGATCGGTAACCGAGTGAAATTTCTCGGTAGAAGTAATGAAGAAATAATGAAAGAAGGGATGGCGTCACAAGCTGAGAGTAAACGCCCGAAAGAAGAATTGATAGCGAAGAGTTCTAGTTACAAAGCGTTTTTAGAGTATGTTAAGATCATTGAGAAAGGTAAAGGTGTGGCTCGTAGTGAGGAGAAAGACAAACTAAAGCTGAGTTTTACAAATAGACTGCTAGAGTAACAGAGAATTATGAATCAAGAGAAGAACCATGAGTCAGTAAGAATCGTAGAAAACCGAGAAGGAAACGTTCAAGGAAATATTGAATCGAAAGATCAAAATGAAGTATTAGAAAACAGCAGGGGTAAGAAAGAGATGGAGAGTAATAACTCGAAGGAGACGAGAAAAATAACTTTGGATGAAACGGCGGTTTTGTTGATAAAGAGACACGCGTTATATCGGAAAACTTAAGAGCGCCAAGGAAGGATATTAGGGTAGACGATATGGCTAGTCTATCTCCTCCCGCGATAATAATCGGAGAGGAAATAGGTGACGAGTCGGAGGGAGAAATTAGCGATTCTGTGTTTCGGGGAGATAGTACAGTAGAAGGAAATGTGGAAGAACACGATAAAAAGAGAAAACTGAAATTATTAAGGAAGACACAGAAAAAGAAGGGGATAAAAGAAGAAAAGATAAAAAATGAAGATAAGATTAAGATGCACGGAATCGAGAGTGAAGAGGAACAGGAAATTTCACTAAGTAGGGGTCGAAAAAAGAGGAAGAGGTCGGTAAAGCCAGTGACGATATCAACACTAAAAGCGAAGATCTTAAATGCGAAAGAGGAGCAGCCAGAGGTTGTATTCGATGGTATCGGCGGTGTCGATCACATGTGATGTGTTGGTGACTTGAGGAAATATTATGGAAATGGCCCATTTTAATGAGAAGAGCGGGTTGGGTAGGCCGCAGGTGTTGTCTATAGAGGCAACGATTGACCGAATGCGAGGAGCTTTCTTCCTCGTAGATAATGACTAGTAAGTGTAAGATTCGACCATCACGAAGATATTATTTAGTTAGGGGAGAAGAAAATGAAAAATGTTAATTTGACGAATAGTTAAGACAATCAGACTAAAAAATAAATAAATAAAAATAAAAAAGAAAGAATATAATAAGAAATAATAACTATGTACCTGAATTAGCTGTGATTGAAGATCGAGGTGGTGACATTGATGTTGATGTCAACTTCTTGCAGGCTAGTCGACTGGGTCTACCCACGGCTAGCGCTGCTCTGTCCAGCAGATTTTGAAGGGTCAGGGGACGGGATGCTGGCGCACCTGATACCTTTTCTTTCTGGGAGAAGATGGTTCAATGCTGGATGATAACGAAAGACAGATCTTGCGTATCCTCGATGTCGAGGGACCGGAAGTAGACGAGCAGAGACTTTTATTTAATTTAGGATTTGATAAACGTTCTCTTTGTTAATTTTTGTGCAGAGACATTTTTAGGCTATGTGACATTCAGAGACTTCTATTGAATTGTAATTGTTTTCTTATACTATTGTTAATAATTGTAAAGGGGGTTCTCTTCTAATCAAAAGTAATTTTCTTTTCGATTAATTAAATGACGTGACTCATCTCACAATTTTTTTTTATATATACAAACTCTGGGGGGTTGATATTCAGAATTTTAATTGATTTAAATGTTTTTGAGACCCAATTTTTGTAGGGATTGTAAGTGATAAAGACTTTGATTTTATTGTAATTTCAAGATGGTTTTATGATGACATTGGGACTGTATGACTTTGCGACTGTTGAGGGGAGGGTTAACGGAGATTTTAAATGGTTTTAATTGAATGACTTATTCATTTTTCTTTTGTATGTTGTGAATTGGGGAGTATGCAGATGCGTACAATAATTTTTGATCTGATTGAGGGGTGGAAGTAGTTCTTGCGAAAAGCACTGATTTTTAATCTTTGTTCTTTTTTTTAGTTAAGGGTATTACGACTTAAGACGTGATGACGATGACTTGATAACTATGTATACACTGTAAATGTATGTAAGATTGCAACGAAATGATTGACCCTAGGTATTCCTTTGAAATGATTATGCAAATGTCACATGTTTATTTCGGAATTTCGGTCGCGAAATTTATTGAGGGGAGGAGACTATGTGGTGAAATTTGATAACTAGATGAGTATACGAAATTCGTGATGAACCACCTCCTCGCGTAAGCTGGTTTACGAAAAATAATTCCCTAACTTTTTATAATCATCATTTAGTGTTGCAATTTTACTGAATATATGTTTTAATTTGATTAATATTCGTTCCGGAAGTGAGAATTGGGGAAGGCTAGGCTATAAAAGTGATTATTAACTTTTTAGTTAGCGGTAATTTGGTTACACAAAACTTACCTGTCCTAAACTGTTTCCCCGAGACGGTGTGTGTAAATGAGTAGAAATGCAAGTCATAATTAATAAGAAGAGATAAGATATGTGAAAAAGTAGTTTAAAAGCGAAGCACATGCTTTCGCTTGGCTCTCTTTTATTTTTTCCGGCAAGTTTTGAGGAAGAGAAGGAGCCTCGCTAGTAAAAGTAGGAAAGTTTAAAAGTAATTTTTAAAATAAAGTTAATTAAAGTTATAAAATTTAAGGTTAAAGGGGGAAGGAAGGACCTTCGACACGAGGAAGTTATCCACGAAGTAAATTAGACGAGAATTTAACGGTACGAGTGAGATAGTGTATGAATGTGAATTATCTAAAAGCTTTACTAAGATAGAAGATTATTAGCATCAATATTAAATCATACAATTTAGAGTGAATTATTAATACGATAAGAGAGTGAAAGGGAAAGTGAGTAAGAAATATTTCAGGTTAGATAAAAAAACGGTATACGGTACACGGTCACCGGTACACGGTTCACGGTCACCGATACACGGTATACGGTACACGGTATACGGTCACCGTTATACGGTCAGTAGTGACCAGGATAAGAATTTGTGCTTAATAAAGTCCCCTTTGTCTCATCGTGAGGAGTCAACTATAACTCCGTCCTTGCAATCTTCATGGAGGGCAAGGATTTCCGGAACCAATCTCCGCACAGTCTCGGGCCTAATCCTGGAGAGGCGAAGGCTGGTGCGGAAGGTAGCGTCGATGGAACTTATTGTTGGTCGAGACAACCGTCGTACGAGAAGGGAGTGAGAGAAGGATTAGAGAAGGCGGACGCCGAGAACGCTACAATAATCATGATCAGCTTTTGTAATTTAATCTTCTCATTAAAAAACCGAAACAGATGAAAGAGAGAGAGAGAGAGAGAGAGAGAGAGAGAGGGAGAGAGCGAGCGAGAGAGAGAGAGAGAGACTGAGACCATTTTGCTGGGCTGCAGTATATATGCTATAAGTGATAATACATAATATTATTAACTAGGCATACGTAGAAGACCAAAGCATATTAGATTAGAAACTAAATCATATTAGAAAACTAAGTATAATAGATTAGGCATTATGATGATCAAAATACACTATTGTTAGTGTTTGCAATATTTGAACTTTTAAACAGAATGACTTGAAGTTGATCATAAAGAGTCTTATAGTAATTATCGAACGATCGATAAACTCAGATGATGTCATTTGAAGTTGTTCTACTTATTTAGGCTAACTGGATTATGCAGCTTTACAAACATCTATAGCGATAAGATTTGAGGAAACACCTGGCTAGCAGTAACAACAAGCATTATAATAATTGATAAGCGTCGACATTATTGTTGGAGAACTGCAGGTAACAAGCAAGTCTCAAAGGGGCAAATTTAGATTTTACTGACAGAGGGATTCCGAAAATATGCTGATTTCTACTCGCAATTACTTTATTTTATTATAAATAAAAATTTATTTTACAAGTACAAACTAAATCAATTGGTACACGCTTAATATTAAGATTACGCGACATAACGTATTTATATAAGCCTGGTGATAATTTATAATTGCTCTACTGAATTGTTATTTAATTGCAGTTTCGTTTTGCAATTAAATGCGTAATTTTGATGAGAGTATTTTTTGTTTTCTAGAACGAATTTTTACCTGTGTCGTTGTAAATTTATTTTTTATGATGTGTCCTACAGCAATAGTCTTTAACATACATATAAAAACAAGTCAAAAACAAAGATCGAAGTAATGTTTATTATGAAAACTTATATTTACCTGAAACTTGTAAACAGTATAAGTGTAGATTATTCAAAGTACACAATTCTTTGTAATCTAATAAAGCAATTTGAGAAAAATAACATTGTAATACAATAAATATATTAAAGTAATTTAATTTAACAACGCAGAATAATGACTTGTAATAGCTATTTTTGGACGGTGCTGAATAGTTTATGTAAAACATGTACAATAGTTTAACATGTACATTATTATGCGAAATAACACTTGGAAACAAAACTTTTAAAGGGAGACTGTCCTCCCTCCTAGAACGCTTCACATATCCCTTCCTGCTTTAACCTCCTCCGCAGTCAAAGTCCTTTTTACGTAGAACATTTTGTAGTGGTGATTTAGGATAATTACTTTGGTCGGTACTTTTTGTTCTGTAATGAAATTAAGTAAAAAGAAAAAAATGAAGAGAGAGGCGGAGACCAAACAAAAATGTTTACAAAAGTCTACTTTTTTCTGACTTCTTTTAATCTGTTACTTCTTTCAGTAACAAAAAAATATTTAATGAAAACTTCTTCGGTGAAAACTAATACTTTTGAGTGACGGACAGTTTTTGTTACTACATTGAAATTTTATTGAAGCATTTCGGAGGAGCTTATAGTCTATCTGTTGCCGTTGTTCATTTAAATTCGTTAGTGCAGCAACTGTTATGCAACAGCTTTGTCGCATCATAGTTAGTTTTGATCTCGAAACATAACGCTAAAACTTTAATAAACTGTATAATCTTACGTAACTAATGGGTCGAGCATTATTATTCGAAAACATATTTTGATTTTCACTGTATCTGTATACTCCATGTCAATTAATAAGTTTGTCATAGGATTGCTTGTGAGCTTCACTTCAAACTTTATTATGTATACCTAAGTTAATGTCACATTGCGTCACGTTTTCTTATGATTACGTTTTCTACGCCAGCAGTAAATAATGCTGAACTATGACGTATTGCTGGAATGTGAACAAAGAGTTCTTCGTGACGACAAGCAACAATACTTCTTGGATGCTGCTGCGAATCCTGCATTCCTCTACTGTCTTCAGCAAAATGGACTTCTGTCTTCTAATCAGATTCATACATTCTTGGTTAGATTACGCTTAGTTAATTAATATTATCAATAACAATAATGATTGAAACAATAACAACAGCAATTCATGATAAGAATAATCTGGCGATATCACAGCTACTACTTGCCACTATT
>JAQIXG010004884.1:0-12207 GCA_034700105.1 Oconnorella tubifera | reverse complement strand
TAAAATGATTTTTCCGATTTAAACATTTGTGTTTTTTTCTTTTTTATGCCTTTCGTCTGACAGGCTTTGCTGCTAGTACTAAAATATATTATTAGTATACTCATTAATACTGTATTTTATTAAACATATACTATATTTATCTGTTTTAATCAATGTTAAATACTGTGTAAATTATGGATTATCATTATAAGAGTATATTCTTAAGTAACATAATTGAAGTCGGGATGAAATATGACTATAAAAATATGGTCAAAATTATGAAAACTATGATCAAACCTCTCTGTCTTTAAGTCCAAGTAACAGGACTTCTTCCAGAAGAGTAAGTCTTGTTTCTTTGTCATCAGAATCCTCCGGATCATCACCGGCCACTTTTAACTTTCCCACGACATCATCGGACGCTGTAGACGCAGTTGTAGCAGTCTTGCGTTGAACTAAACCTTCTGAGCGATTCATTACTGGAATATTTTACATCAAATATTGTCTATTTATATATTAAATATTTGTTTATTTATCAACTAATGATTCAAATTTATGACTCATAATAGGATAGTGATAAAAAAAGTTGACAGAACGACTCACTAATACATACAATAAAATTTGAAATATCGATTGGATTTTAATTATAATGTCAGCAGTGGACTCAATAAATAAACAACTGAACGTTTTCTGACATTAAAAATATATTTGTTGCAGTTTTAAACGAACAAAACGAATTATATAACATTATTTTTTAACTTCATAATACTCAAAAAATGTACATATTGTTAGAATAGAGTTTATAATTATAAATTAAGTGTTTTTGAGTTATGTAGACTAAAAGTCTGAGTCGTGAGGTGCGAAACCGAATTGAAGCCAAAAAGTCTTACCTCAATATTTTCGTAATGTTGACGTTTACATCTGTTAGTAATTCGCAGAATATATATCAAATTTACTAAACCACAGAGATTCTATCTATTAGTAAATAATTAATTAAAACGCTTAAAAACCTTATAACAGAATTAATAAATCGTAAATTGATTAATTTAAGAATTTGTTTCTATTAAAGAAAATAATATTAAAATAAATTAATTTTAATGTTAATGTTTTTATCATCAATCTAAAGATATCCTACTTGTTTTTTTAATGCAAAATATGCAATTATTGTTCTAATCTATTTCTGTAAACTACAACAATACAAAAATTCACTAAAATTATGAAAAACTGTGACATTTTATGGCATTTGTCCATTTCTAATGAACGAAAAGAAATATTATACAGATTAGTTAATTTTGGTGTTTTTTTTGTATTGAAGCACTGCTATTAGTTTTTCAGGTTTTCATTTGTAAATTTGGTTCAAAATTGAGCTACAACTGCCTAGAAGTGATGTACTTATAAACTTTCAACACGCTTGTTTAATTGGAAAGAGACGTAAAGAAATTCATTTGTTAAAATCAAAAAGCTGTTAAAGACAACAATTTCTTGTTAATTCGTAAAACAACATTGTTAAAAATGACTAAATGTAGACCCTACTACTGTTGCAAATAGTATTACTCTATTGCATTATTCAATAACAAAAAACTTCACATTCACACTTTAATTAAAATGTTATCATTAAACAATACCAATCATTAATCGCTAATTATCCAGTCAACAGTTTTCTTAAATACTTATTCTTCAGTTAAAATTGTTGCAAGATTTTGAACATTCACAAACTACATCAATTGTTCGCGCATACTTTAAGCCTATACGTTCTGCGTGCAGTTAAATGTAAAAGTGCTAATTTAACACGAATAACAAAGATTCCTTTCAGATTTATCATCTACAGTCTCTATCCCGATAGCCCAAATTTTCAATAGATGAAAATGTTTGACTTAAAGTAAGACATTACTTCGCTACTTGAAGAACTGCTTTACACTGCAAATAAAACATTCAATAAGCATTTAGTTAACGATAATAATCGTTAATGAAACTTCGGCTAAAATAGAAACAAAATTATGATATTCGAAATTTAAACTAAAGTTTGACATCATTTACTCACTGAATAGCGCATCTAGTTTTTTCAAATTTGATTCCTTATGACAAAATTTGTATAAATTTTTGACAAAGTACTTTACAACCCTTGCAGTCCAACAGTTAACTACGACAACTGAACTCAATCGTAGTCATGCATACCTTTGTTAATTGTCCATTCAATTCGGCTAGAAATCTATTCCTATATAAAAAGAGAATTTTCTTGTATCTAATTAAGCGTATTAGTGAACGTTTTTATTTCGTTAAATTTTACCTCATTTGCAGCAGATACTGAGCATTTTGTATCTGCTCAGTGCTACCGGAGATATTGATAATGCGTTCATTGGACCCGGGCAGCGATTCATCTATCGTTATGGTAGCTCCGGAGTCCATACGAATCTGTTTAATTCTCTGACCCCCACGACCAATAATTGCACCCGCCATCTGGTGACAGGGGAAGAATTACATTCAAATTACAAAAAATTATTACTGTGAACAAAAGTTCTCAAACAGATGTTTATAGTTCAAGTATGTCATCACTTGCTGAACTCTTTAATAATGCGTTAAATTCATTCAAGTCACAACAATATTTAAATTTACAATGTTGTCAAATATTTTTAGTATTGAAATGCGAAACAAATTCTTTCGTTGTATTATGAAAGTGTTATACAGAACATATATTAGCATTTGTTGTATTACAAATGGTTTAACTGTATTTACAAGTAATTGTGACGATGTTTGAAAAACAGACAAATAAAATTTGAAATAAAATCCAGCTCACTTCATTAGGAATGCTAACTTGTGTAAATTCAGATCCTTCTACATGACTGCAATTAAAAACAAGAATCAATACAATAAATTAAGATATAATAAAAAACGATTCAATTTGTATAAAATAGAACAGTTTAAAAAATTGATTCAAGTTTAAAAAATTGATTCATAGTAAGATAAACACAATCGAATACAAAAATAAATTGAAATTTTAAAAATATAAAAATAAAAATTTATTTACCCGCGTGCTGAATTAAGCCCCACGCCCCCCCTCTGACTTAACCCCCCTACAATGCCTGATCCACGAGATGAAGGGCCCCTGATAAAATAAAAATGTAATTTGTAGTGAAAGTGTCATATATTGGTAATATTCAGTACAACATATACAAGTATAAGCTTCAAACTATAAATTACTTCAAGCTAAGCTTAAATAACAATCTTAAACAAATAATATCAAAAATAACAATACAGTAAATTTAAAGTCTTAATATATTATCTAAATTCACAGCTTAATATTGTAATAGCTTAATAGTGTATAAAATTAACGTAATTGCTAAAATTAAACTCAATTAAAATAATAACAATAACAATAATGTCACAATAAAACATCTAATTTATTTAACAATCAAATATCCAATGCACTAAACTTGTCTATAATTAAAAGTAAAAATAAGCACTAGTAAAACAACGGAGTTAAAAATAAGAAAACTAAGACAAGAAAAAAGCTTTGGAAAAAGAACATATTTATAAAAATATATTCTATATATTGAAAATGCTAAAATATGCTCTATACAAAAATATAATGTATTTTAGAAAGTACTACCTTCCCCTACCCCCCCCACGGCCCATCAGAGCCATGTCTCTGCTGGTATAGCCACCGTATTCGGCTGAGAAATATTCATCAAAGTTGTTCGGATCATAAGGTCTATTCATTCCCTTGGGTAGATTCTAGAAGGTTAATAAAAGATAAAATATTGAACTTTTTTGCTATGAATAACCGTACTAGGATGGGCTCACTTGCTAGTAGTTTAATAATTGATAAATTTAATGAGAAAATTGATGAAAATAATTATATTATTATATTTGTATATATTACGATAGTTACGATGGTGTAAGATTAGAATTACTTTTATTGAATACTTTCAATCAGCTAGTTAGAGCATACAGTAAGTTAAATATTATATTTCTATCTAAAATTTGATATATAAAATTACTATTTAAATTATTAGAAGGATAAAACACACTCGCAAATTGCCAATTAATTGATGCAAAGTTGAAATTAATTAAACTTCACAAGAACTGATAGTTAAGAATGAAAATAAACATTAAGTTAGCATTAAATAGCAATGAATTATTATAGTTATAACAAAATACTTGCTGACAAACAGCTTAAAATAATAGAAACAATATATGACATGTCATTGATTAAATGACAACGTAAGTCTAAAAGATAAGATTTAAAAAATAATATCAAAAATATATGATCACATAAATTTATCTCTAAAAGATAAATTTGTGTGATCATATTATTTTGCGCAGTTCAGAATATAGACAAACCAGTTGTAAGAATTCCAATATAGTGGAGACAGTCTTAGAAATAGTCTCCGTTGATCCGCCTATCTCAATGATTCTCTCTGTAGACTGAGGGCAGCATTCTCCGTATACTCTTATGTGGGCGTTTGTCATCTATAATCATAACACATCGTATATAAAAACAGCGATCAAGTGAAAAAGTAATGCCTAGATTACCATTTATGAATGACTTGGCCTTTGAATAACGCGCTTTGTTAAAAGGTGCAACAAGTACTTAAAACATAACGAGACTCAAATACTGAACTTATCAGTTCAAAGGCCAGTGCTCTACCAGTTAAGCTAATATTATTATAGATTAACCTCGTAAAGATTAACATTTTCAGAATTAATTCTATAGTTAAATAATGAATGACCTAATAATTAATGTATTATAATGTTTAAATAAATACAGAAATTTAATAATATGAACAAATTAACCGTTCAAACTATTATTGTTATACATAAACTCTTATTCACTTCACGCAGTTCTTTAATCTTATATCCGCCCTTGCCTATAACTGCGCCCGCTTGACTCTGATGTATCAGTATACGCGCCTGAGGCTCAGTCTCTGTTGACTCACTCGCACGATCCTAGCAAAATATACACATAAATAGATGTCATTTTTTGTATAACATGATGTAATGGATTACATCATGTTATACAAAAAATGATATCTATTTATAAAGTAAAGAATAAACGCAGAACTATTATTATTAATATTATTTATTGACAATACCCAAAATACAACATACACATAAGACATCTATAGAATACAAATTGATAAAATTAAAGACTAGAAATAAAAAACTAAAAATATAATAGTTTCTCAAACAGTTATTTTTATAAAATTAACATCTAACAAACCGCTTCAGTACAAGTTATGACTTGTACAAGGATCTCACAAACAGAGCCAAGATCTGCTTGTATGCTCAATATACTGTCAAAATATAAAAGAAATACAACAATTAAATTGTTTCAATTTCTATCGTATAAAGCAGACATAGAAATGTATTTATATAAAATATACCAAAGAAAAAATATACACCACTGTAAAAGGTTTTAATTTGAATCAAATCCCATATGTTGATGTTGCATTTCTAGTCAATCTTACATTCTAGTACAGCATTCCGTTTTGTTGATATTATATTTTGTTATCATTTTTTTCAAACTTTTACGCGTCCAATAATTATAATTACTAATCAAGACTATCTTAAAAAATTCTGTGTCCTACTGTTATCAAACTGTATGCATGTTTTATTATTATATAAACTAAAAAGCTCTGTATTACCTTTGTTTGATTAACGTTTACTTGCGTTTCAACATATATTATTACGTGCATTGTTACATTTTAAAAACTGTTTCCACAAAAAAAAATGAAGTTTGAAATACCAAAAAAACGCATTTTCAACACTAATATCGTTCAAAAAACTTTCGACACAACGACAGAGGCTATCTATCATCAGAGGGCAATTTACACGATACAACTAAAAGATAGAATTCAGGTTCAATTTTCCTACCGTTCGGGGCCGTCAGTGTCGGGTACAATAACCGTAGCATTGTACTGTGTGAGGGTAGATGCGGGTCGGGTCAAGCAATCGGGTCGGACAGGGTCAGGCAATCGGGTCATCACGGGTCAAAGGGCATTCAATCGGGTCAGGCAGGACCAGGCGGGGTGTAATGACATTTACAAACGTAAAAAACACGACAGTGCATTAGTTTAAAAACCTCGGATATCGAATGGAGAAGAATCATCCGGTTGTAAAATAATTTTGTTACACTTAATCCGCTTTATTTCATATCATTTGAACCCAAAGAAATAAAGAAATAATAAAATAATACTAAATAAATAATAAATAATAATAAATAATACTGACCACAGATCAATGAAACATAATAATAAATTATTATATAATTAGATATTACTTTAGATAGAAAATGAAATATCAGAATTAAAATTAAATATTATACTTTGTTGCTTTACTATATAGCTAAAACTTTAAATTTATAATTTAAGAATATAAACTCGAATGGCTTCGTAAAAGTGGTGCAGCTAAAATGGATTCGATTTATCCTCAAATCCTGTTATCATATCAAAAAATAAATTAATAATATTTACATGTCTTACGCTTCCTAAATCATAATGACTCTGATACTTACATCTTGACGTAGACGCTTTATATTGGATCCTCCTTTGCCAATTACACTTCCAGCTACCTAATTGAGAAATAACCATACGATTATAAGATTTCAGATAATAAATGAAATTGATCTAAGTAGGTTAAAAATACAAAATACAAAGATACAAAGTAGATAAATATGAAATACTTCCACACTGCTTACGAATTACAACTCCTACCAAATGTTTATATAAATATGTATTATTTTATTGGCTGGATAGTGTTGATTCTTTCCTAGTGGGGCGTGTTGTTTACCAGATGACTTCAGAGTTTCGATGTTTATCCTTTTATCCATCAAATAAATTCATAGGCAATAAATAATGGTCATACTTTGCTGGGTAACAGAACCCTCAGTTCTACTAAAGGACCCGATGTTTTTGATTTCTTCGATGTGCTATCGCTGTCCTCATCTCCGCTGTGCTGACGTTTGCTGCCTGATGCGCATAAAATATAAAAACTCGCTTTACTTTTAAAGTCAATACCCGACGTTCTGATTAATAGCAGCAGTTGATTTTTATATAAATTTTAGTAAATTTATGTATTTTATCAAAATTATGTAAATTTATATATTTTATCAAACTTTTAGATTTCCGAAACCCGCTTTCATTAATTATTCTTAATTTATTAGAGCAAACTTTTGTATTGATAACATGCGTTCAATTTAAAAAAAAAATTGCATGATTTTGAGTTAAATTCTACCCGAATGACTGCCGTTCTCATCCATTGTCTTCTCTCTCGCTACTATGATAAAACAAAGCGCAAAAAAATAATCACTAATTAATAGTTAATTATTAATTAATTAATATATTAATTATTAATTTATAATAATTTGTATATTTAACGGCTATCCACCATTAGAAAAAGATGGAGAATCTAAATTACTGAAAAGAACGTGGACAAAAAAACGGACAAAAAACTATAAACTGAAATATTAAAACCAGAGATATCGATATTCGGACGTTTCGTGAAAGGACGATTTATCAACTGACGGTTCGTCAAGGACTATTCATCAAGCGGACGATTCGTCAAGAGGACGATTAGGGTTAGGATTAGTCGTTGACGAACGGTTCGTTAACGAATCGTCCTTCGATGAAACGTCCTAGAACCGAGATGTCAGGGAAGTTATCAGTTCAAAGCTTTAAGTTTCAAAACATTTTTTATAATTCTCAATGACATCACTACCAATTAGTGTTGGTGTCACCCTGTGCGCTAGCCTATGGTTACACACCACGATTTTTTCCAAAAGTTTAAATAGTGATCTTTTTTAGGTTATTACTCATTACTCATTTATTTCTAGAGGTTTAGGAGCTAAATTCACAGTTGTATCAAATTACGTACTTATACTCCTAAACTGTAAGTTACAAAGGACGTAGGAACAAAACGATCAAATTTGAGGCATAAATGAATTTAAGAACTATAGTATAGTCTATATAAACTTAAATTTTGTCATGAAGAAGATTATATTATATTTAGTTTCACACAAATATGTTTAGTCTCATAGTTATTTACATACATATATAGGCATACTTTCATCAAAGTGTTTTTTATTCTATCATATAGTTAACGAATGAAATTCAAATTATCAAGTCGAATCTTTAGAGACATGCAATATATTATAATACATCAGTAAATTAACAGACACAATAAACCTAATTAAAAGAGGGCTACGATTTTATTTTATTTTAAAGTATTCCAACATATTTGATTTAACAAGAACATTCTTGCCAATTTCTGCAAACATGCTGTCAGAGCCTAGCAAATTCTGCGGATTCTTCAGCTCATTAGGTGTAGGTAATGTAAAGTGAAAAGAAAAAGTATCATTCATATAGACAAACTTTCGTCCAGGATTCAAATGATGCACGCGAGCATCATGATAGCCTTTCCACCAAGTCGGATGACATTTCCCGCGAAAGCATATCAACTGAAGGTGAGGTTCAATCTTTAGCAGATCCGGATGTCTTTCATAAACTTGATAAGGTCTCCGCAGTCCATTCCAACTGAAGTCTCTGTCGATAAACCACCTCATCGACTCTTGAAACAATTTCCAGTATTTGGCATCCTTCCTTCCAAGTGTAACTCCGAGATTTAATACATCTGGAAACGGGGGATTCCAGTCTGGCCAGTCCAAACTAGCGACAGCATCATAGCTCATTATCTCTGAGTCAAGTTCCTTGACAAAAATAGCATCAGTATCTGAATACACTCCCCCGTATTTCAGTAAGATATCAGCACGTAGGACATCACTCATGTGAGACACGCATAAAATAGACTGTCCATATATAGTATAAGGTTTTACACGTCTTAGGAATTGAACTTCCTTTTCTTTTTCTAATAGAAGATTCCAGTAGAATCCAGTTGGTGGGGAATCTCCGTGAATATATACGGTATCCAATCGCGCAACGTGTAGCATGCTCAACACACTGAGGTAGAAAAGAAAGTTCATGGTTCCGCCTCCGAACCAAATCATGTGACCTAGCCTGGGCACGGGATCTATATCATACTTGGGAAGTGCAGCAGGTATTGTGGCTTTTCCGTAGAAGATTTCTCGAAGAATTCCGGAAAAATAGCTGTTTGATTCAGAGAGAAATTTTGGAAACAGTTGGTCATGTAATATATAGCATGCTATGGAAGGATCAGAATCTGTCGCGTTGAGAATTCCCGGTTTACATTCAGTATGCCATACTTTTATGTTCTTATCATAATGGCTGATACTATCAACAATTTCCATGTCACTGCAAGGAAATCCACGATTTGTAACTAATAAGTTAACATCTTTACGGTTTATTGGATCAACTGCGATTATAATATCAAATTTATCAAATAAAATAGTTTGGGATGATAAAAAGCTATTTTCCCTAATAAAAATTCCTCCAGTTCTGGATATGACATCCAGTATGAAGGTATTTGTTGGTCTGTTGCCAATATCACAAGCCCCCAATGTACCAAACAACCTCGTGGGTTGAAAGAACGGATACTCATCTATTAGTTCTTGAAACCAAGTGTTGTACAGCCAATAATCAATCAATGGATAATGTTCATAATAAAAAACAATGTCATCAGGTTTCCTGTATTTAATCACGCTAAGTACACTGAGGTAGTGACGAAACTCGAATATTCTTCGGCCGCACCAAATGTAGTAAACAGTATTTGATGCACTAAACGAATGACTAGATGTCATATATTTTATAGTTCTTGTTGAATTAGTAAGAGTTACACTAGTTCTAGAAGTAGAAGTTCGATCAGATTCTAAGATTTCATGAGAGGAAGAACTCAGCAAGTCGGTGATGATCTGATCCGTATTCTGACAACCTCTTCGAGTGATGTGTGTCACGAGAAAGCTGTAGTAGAGGAGATACAGGGCTGCGAGAAGCGCGCATGAGAATTTAATAACTTGTATGCTGCGCGCTTTCTTCTTGTCCGAAAATGTTAGTTGTTTCACTGCAAACATAATGAATAAATATCAAAATATTGAATTAATTATGAATCTATGACACACACAATTATTATTTCTACTCTATTGCATTTTCGAGTCTCTCTCGGTTTTATTTAATGAATTATTAGTTAATTCTTAAAAACTTAATTCTTAAAACTTATTTGGTCAATTAATTTTTGAACAATGTAAAATTGATCATTGCTATACACCAGAATACTTTTATATGGAAAAGGCGATTTTAGTAAATGAACATCAGATTATACCATGGGCGCCCGCAGCATAGGTCCGTGACCACCCCTGAAAATGTGAACATTTAAACATGACCATGTTGACTCATGATGTCCATTCATCTCTTTTGTCTTTTAATATTTAAATTAAAGTTGTTCAATGTTTCTGTCATGACATGACAGACACATGGGCACTAGTCATCTATATCATAGGGACGCGTTTAGATTAGTAGTCGTCTGCATCTGGTAACGCCAATAATTATAGTTCCTTTTTGAAAATTTAAGAACATTAGCACTCGGAGTCTGTTAGTGGTATAGTAATTTTACTATGAACATATACAGCGTGTGCAAAAAATAACCCCGTGGTAAAAAGCAATAACTAAGCCAAAAAGATTTTTTTTTCTAGAGGAGAAATTCACAAATAATTGATTCGAAAGTTCGTTGACACAATCCGTCTCTTGATCTACAAAGAGACTGTAGCAGCGCATCAGAACAGAAAGAGGCTATTTTTATTAACCACTTTATCTTGAGATACGATGTTAATTACTTGATTTATTTTTATGTTTTCAGAAATTGAAAGTTTCAATTTTTTGATAGAAAGTTAATAACTTTTGACATCATTCAGGGTAAATGTAGACGTTATATGTCAAATTTTCTCCAGACGAAAATTAACCAGAAAAATATTAATTTTAGCCTTAGTTATCGCAAAGTCGCTATAAGGTAATTTTATTTTAGGCGCACTCCGTAAGAAATACGTGAACATGTATATACTGTAGACCTATATCGTAGGTCATAGGCGGACAGTACTTCTGAGTGACTCCTTTGTGATGTTGTCAAAGTCTAATAAATAGTAATGAGTGCAATATAAAGACAATGTAATTATGTGAATTCTTTAGTTTTTTAATCATATTTATATACTATGCAACTAAGTCTCCCAGTCTCTGACCCCCCCTGGAAAAAATCCTGCGGGCGCTTATGGATAATATGGGTATTGATATTATCAATAACAATATGAACAATATTGTTAATAGTCTAATTTAATTTAGACCTATAGCTTAAGTTTTAACTTTAAATTTCGACCTTGATAAAGCATGGCTAAAGGCTATTTCCAATGCGGCGATTATTAACACAAATTGATGCATTAGGCCAAATTATCCATAAATTAAAGCGCATGAATCAATAGTAATTTATAATTTCGAAATTGTACGACTGTTGAAATGTTCAATATTATCATAGATTTCAAATGAAACAAACCTGTCGAAATAAACGAAAATCTGAACTTCATTTTAGCATCAGCGATCTAATCTATAGGATTAAAAATAAACTGATAAACGATTTAAATCAAAGTTATATATCTAAATTATTTTTCTATCGCAATAACAGTCACGTTGTGATTATCTATCAGTGGTCTACCTAGCAAGCCTATCTACTATCTACTGTATAAACAAACTGCAGTAATAATTCCATAAGCAGCATATTATAATAGTCTGTATTATGATATCTGACTCATTCCTTCATAAATAATCTTCATTTAGTTTTACATTCTCAAAACGCGCACTGTTTGTTTAATGAAATATTCATTTCTAGCCATATCACGTCTGACTCTTGGCGCGAGTTCTGAGTGTTTTATATCTAAACTCTCTACATTCAGAGCTGATGATATGAACAGCTCTTAGATGTTGCGTGTGACAACTATTCATATGATTAGCACGATCGTCATATCTATTTTAGAACTTTAACATTTGAAACGAGTGTAAAAATATTTTCGGTTAAAACTTCACTGCAATAAAAATTAATAATGTTACCCCGTATTGAAGACGGCGCAAGAAATTATAAACTTTCAGGCAATTTTTATTACTTAAGACTCGACGAACAGAAGTTAACCTATTTGTTAAACTATTACAGTTAAATAAAACTTATTAACGTATAAAAGATCCTTTATAAACGCGACATCTGATTAGTATACACAGCCACGCGCGAGAGGTAAACACCTTTATAATAAGAGAAAAGGAGGGGGGGGGGGTAACTTTGAATAAA
>JAQIXG010004883.1:0-12208 GCA_034700105.1 Oconnorella tubifera | reverse complement strand
TGTGACCACTGGTTAACATATTTTTAAAAATTCTATTTATCTTTAATTGTACATAATTTTTTCGTGTTTCTCAATTTATTTTCAATTAATAATTTTTAATTTTTCAACTTCCGTCAACCGAATTTTTATTTGCAATAGGCCTACTTAATTAAACAACTTCTTGCTAATATTTATTTACTAACAACATTAGTGTCAAACAAGTATTGAAAATAAAAATTCAGTTGACAGAATGTAAAAAGATTAAAAAGTGTCTTGGGGAAACTGTCCCTAAAGTTCCCAGCACTGCCGCTGAATTTCCATAATGCTTAAAAAAAAAATTTTTCTTCCTCCCCTCCCCCTCCAAATTTTTAAGTTATTTTTCGCCATCGATTCATGGGTGCGGTTAATTAATTTGATTACCTCTCTCTAGTAAATTGTGGTAATAGCAAGATTCAATCGAGTCGTGTCTTTCCATCTAACAACCAACTTTCTTTTATTGAATCGAGTCCGCAGAGATCTGAACAATTGATCGGTATGCGGACGTTTCGTCAAAGGACGATTCGTCAACTGACTGTTCGTCAAAAATATTCGTTAAGTTTAGGGTTAGGTTTATGGTGAGGTTAAGGGTCAAGGTTAGGGTTAATTTTAGGATTGGAGTTAGGGTTAAGGTTAGGAGTTAGGGTTAGGGTTAGGGTTAGGAGTTATAAGAATCGTCCGTTATAAAAACAGTTTTCGACGAAGAGTCGTTAACGAATCGTCCTTTAACGAATCGTCCTAGAATGAACTGATGAATTGACGTGATCAGTCACAACGGTCCGACAAATCGACCCCGATTATATATTCTTAGGGTTGGGATCAGGATTTTGATTGGGCTTAAGGTTATGATTGCACTGCTCAATCTGTTTCGATGTCTTCTTTGATCAGTTTAATTCATATCAAGAGAGACATTTTGTGTTCATTCTGAAATCTCAATAAAATCCAACTAGATCAAATTGTAAACAATTTCAGCATTGTGTGACTTTATTGGTCTTTGAATTATACTGACCATTTCACTAATTAACACATGTGCTCTTTGTTATCAATTTTCTATTTCAACTTTTCAAACGTCCGAATATCGAATGATTGATACAGGGGTGGGGGGGGGGGGGGTGGCTGTTTAAACTAAACAACGAAATTTATCTCAGATTCTGGTTATAATGCGCAAGGCACACGGTTATTGCAGTTATTTCATTGGACCATCATGTTATCTGATTATAATAACATAGTGCTATATATATAGTAAAAGCATTGCGGGATTTAATACGATATTTTAAGAACAATCCGTTTTTATTATTTTATTTTATTTATTTATTTAATATATCATGAACTATTTAAGATATAGATTATTGCTTAAATTTATTTTGTTTGTTATTATCGAATAAAGATGAATTTTGCACGTTTTAAATGAAATATTATAAATAAAATCTAAGATTTAATATAATTTTTCTTAATTTCTTCTCAAATCAGAATTCTGCACTCTTTCTTCTCTACCCAATCAAATGCATCGATACAACGTGACGTCATTGCTCAATCTTCCCGCCTTTGTCACAAATCACGCTCATTTAAACCCCACCCTGATTACAAGCTCCGTCCATAATACAAGCTCCGCCCAGAAATCACATCAAATATCGCTCAAAGTATCCCAATCATTCGGATTAAAATTTCTCGATTCCTATGCACACCCCTACTCCGACAAATGGACTGATCCGAGGATGATAGCTCCAGGTGAAACGGGAAGGGTTTATTTTGGTAGAAAAGGGGGTGTACAGGATGGAGATTTCAGTGATTCAAAATCGTGCAGTATCGCGGATTTAAGATTGAAAGCCAAGAAACATTTGGAAAAGTTAGGGATGCGCCCTTAAAATTTCAAACGTGGGGGGAGGGGGTGGGCGCCCCCCTTGGGTTTTTATATTATTAAATAATTACTTTTCTATATTTGTTTCGCTAAATAATCAAACATAATTTAATTACTTATATATATATTTGTTTCTTTATTGAATAAAACATTGCTTAATTATATTTCTTTACTTGTTTTATCAATTACTCAAACATAATTTAAATACTTATTTTTGATTTTTTGTTAATTAATCAAAAGCTATTAAATCTAATGTGGCAACGCAATACAAGATAAATTTATTTCCCCCCTCGCTGGAAAAAACTTGAAATTAAGTCCATGGGAGGGGAGTGGGGGTTGAGGGCCACCCTAAGTAGGCGCGCCCCCTTTTGGCTTGAAGTTAATATAAACAAATCGTTTTGCAATCATTTGTTTTCTTGTTTATAAGAAATTTAATCAATCTGTCTGTTTTCACACGTCTCAAGTTTAGTTTAGTTGTTTAAAAGTTAACTGGCGACAAATTGGTTAGGGACGCGGTGAAATATTTACAATTGGAGGGGGGGGGTATAGACGCAAAAAGTACATTTTTATATATTTTATCGTTCACGGTTTTTATTATTTATTTTCTTAGTTTAAAAATGTTAAAAAATAAAATTAATTAAAATCGTTGTCAACAAGAACTGTCTTTCTGCGACATGTAATAATTGATAACAATTTTTAATCAGTTTATATTATATATTGTATTATATTAATATTATTTATATTAGTACCTGTAACATATTTTTACTCTTTTTAAATAGATATTTTTCTGTCAAATATTTATTTTAATAACTCATATTTTACGATAAAAATTCTAGTAGGCATACTTTTAGTTATACCATAATGTATTGTTGTCTTTTTTTGGGGGGGGGGAGGGGGTGGGAAAAGCAGTCTTTAATTTTTCATATCGATATTTATTTATTTTTAAAACAAAGGGAAACTTTAGTCTTATATATGAGCAAAGTTTGTATTATTTTCGATCATTATATGCTACGGCATGTATGCAATTTCGTCTCTAAATACGTGCATCCAACGCAAAAATTGCATTAGCTCTACATCGTTGCATGGGGGGAGGGGAGGATTTTACCACTAAATTAACATATCTAACATGACAAAAAACTTCTTTTGACCTCTAATGGGGAGAGGTAATAACCCCCCACAACCCCCCCCCTTGGTACGCCACTGAGATCTATCTTTGATACTTTATAGGCCTTTATAACTTGTAATTTCGAAATATAGACATTAGTTAGTTAGCAAATATAAGCGTGCATACTTTAACTTCGTTTAATTTTCTAATTAAATTTCTGAAAAGTATATTGATTTATTCTTTAAGTTATATAAGATATATGCTATTAAGTAATAGTAATATAATATAGGATAATAAGTAGCGTGTTCATTTTAAATGTCTACGCGTTCTTTCAAATATAACATGTTGCTTTTTCAGGAAGTAAATAATAATTATATTATGCCTACTTTAAAATATAATATTATAATTTGAATACATCGATGCTTTGTATACAGATCAAAAAATAATAATACAATTAAATGGGAGCCACTGGTAATATTTCAAACAGTTGCAAAAAGAACCCCAAATATTTAACTCCTGGGGTTCCCAGAAGCCCACAAATGACGACCAACCGAACCCCTCGAGGTCTCCCTACACGCGGCACATCGAACGAGAGAGAAAGGGCTCGCATGAGGCTCCTAAGAGGGGTTTTTTGCAGACTTAAAACTTCCCTACCTTGGGTTCCATTTGATACCAAACTTTCTAAACTGGATACTTTGCGTTTTGCTACTAATTATATAATCCATTTAAAAAGGATGTTGGATTTATACGAGGAATCGAAAAAAGGGAGGGGGAAGGAGGGGGAGGGAGGGGGGGATAGGGGGGAGGAGGGAAAAATTGAGGAGGCTTTAAGCGATATTGGAAGTAATTCAAGAAAATGTGGGTTTGATATTATGCATCAGGCTGATTTGGTATGAAATTAAGTAATAATAAATTAATTTATAATCATATTTATTTGTAATGTTACTTTACTGTATCTTAATTAATTAACAGTTACTGTTAGATAAATTAGGCCATTTATTTATATTGAAGTAAATTTATTTTAAACAGTCATTCGAATCTGTAATGCGTTAACATTTGATAGTAGCTAACAATAATTTATACTAATTAATAGCACATTATATTAATTTACAATAATAATAATAGTTTAATATCATTATAATATATTTAATAATTTATATATATATATTATAATGATAATAAATATATTATAATATTTTATATATTATAATAATTTATTGTTTATCTTCTGCATAGTCCTACTACAAGTCGCCGTAAAAGATATTTGACAAAATAATAATTTTAAACGTAAAGAAGCATAATTGAATTACGTACACAATAATTACATGAAATTATTTACTTATTCATTTCTTGTCAATCTTCTTTTAAGTATATGCTTTTATTTCAGATCTGGCCGTTTTCGAACATCATTAGAAAATATAATAGCTGTCCGCGTACTGGGTCGATTTTATCAAGTGACAAGCCTATGCGGATTTGATGTTTATTTTTATTTTTAACTCCTGCATGCCAGGCCCTTGTTAAAAAGGAACAGGGAAAAATTGACCATTATGCAATGTTTTTAAACTATCACGTTAGATTTTGAGCTATCTTTAGGGTTAGGGTTATAGTTATATCATATATGGTTAGGAATTGAGTTATTGTTATTACAGTAATATTTTTATTAATCTAGATCATATGTAACAATAGTCTTATGACTTGTTATTTTGATGTTATTGCATTTTAGTATTCCATGTTAAATGTTTTGTGTGAATATAGACAGACAGACATAGGCCCTACAGACAGCAGACAGATAGACGGACAGATAAAATCGGCAGATTGATAAATGGATACAAAATTACACGTCAAAATATATTTTACGCATAAAACTATAGAAAATACTACTTCCAGATATATCTCGAACTACAGATCCACTTCTGGGTTGTACAAATCTTGTGTAGAGCATCCAAAATACTCCCAAATATCAAATCACACTCTCTCCCACCCCTTCTGTGAATTAAACAAATCGCTTTCCATTTAAAACCCCAATCATAAGTTATTAACCCTAGCGCGGCGGAGTCTTTAAAACACGATCCAAAAAATAGGGATTCCAAAAAATATGGTTTGAAACCGGGTTCAAATACGCAGTGATGTGGGAGTGCATTGAATGTATTACCCCTATTTTTTACTGTTTCTAACCCCCACTACCACTTTAAAAAGTCACACAAAGCTACCACTGAGCAATTATTTCGTTCCCATTGAAGACGAAAAAGAAAGTCGGATTCTGTAGTTATAGCGATAAACGACGCTAAAATATTTATTTATTATTTTTATTATTTTAATTAAATAATTTTATTTAAATAATTATTATTTAATTATAACTAATAATTAAATAGATTAATAAATAATAAATATATTAGATGAATTTTTATTCTAATAAAATTATATATAATGAAATATAATGAAAATAATATATAACTAATATATTAGGCCTATATTTTTAAATATATTTATTAAATATATTATTAATAATTATTATAATTAATTATTTTAATAAATTATTATTAAATATTCTAAATTATTTAAATGATAAAATATTTGATTTAGACAGAGAGGGATTATGAATGGGCATTTTGTCACAAGTGGAAAATCGAACAATTCGAGTTAGTAATTAACTTTTAAAATTATTTTAAATATTTTAATTGCTCGTTAATTATCTTTATTTTTATTGACAATTTATAAAGTACAACATATACATAAGATATAGATAAGATTAAAACAGTTTAATAAAAATAGTTTATAAACAGTTGAAACAATACTTCAAACATGCATTGCAAACATAAATAAATAAATAGTTCAAACGAGTATTGCAAATAAAAATACAGTTATAAAAAAGTGTCTTGGGGAAACTTCCAAAGTTCCCGGCACTGCCTCTGCATTCCCCCGCTGCACTGCCAACGCGAGGCGTTGCTTCAGGAAAGAGGTGGACCTTGGATCTCCTGAAACAACGGAGATCCGTCTGCCCAACTCATTCACAAAAGCAAGACCCAACGTGCCCCATGAACCCAGTGTCTTATTAATTTACTATTCAATCCATTATGTCAAAATGCTACTAATAAAATCATTTAGTATTTATTATAAAAAAGAATCTATTAATAATTGAACCAAGCCAATAGTGTCACGATTAAGAAATTTTAGCGATTGCTTTATGAAAAGAGCTAATGATTGCAATTGTAATGTTTTTACTATATATTAGATTATTACAGAGTCTAAAAAAACGTGTAATAAGTTATGAAGTTATGATTACAATAAAGCATTGCAATCATAATAAAAAAAACGACATTGTAATAATGATAAAAAATAAAACTTAAACATCCGAAGTTTAAATTCGGGATCCCGCGTTATTTTTCTAGATCACTATTTGGCTATCGCTATTTTGCTATCACTAATTTTCCAGATAGTGTCGCGGTCCATGGTCGAAATGGTCCCGCGATCAAAACGATCAAACCCGTTGATTACGATCAGCTACGATCCGCGATTGAAGCGAAAAGATTCGATGAACAAAAATCGCTTTTTAAAGTTAACTGGATTCAAGAGACAGTCAAACAACGCAAGAAAATCAATCTTCTTCAACAACATAAGTTATTATTTATATTAATTATAATCGTAATAATGTTTATTTAGTAATAATAAAAGATTAATTTCAAATAGTATTTGGGATCAATTTGTTGGGTAATGTATTCAATTTGTATTTATTAAATTGTTGGGTTAATATATTCAATGCGTATTTAGCAAATTGTTGGGTTAATGTATTCAATTCGTATTTAGCAAAATGTTGAGTAATGTGTTTAGTGTGTATTTAATGCCTAGTTGTCAAGTTAATTTAATGTATTCATTGTCGATACATAGAATTAATAATGTATTTGCACAGATTGTATTCTTTGAGTTACTTAACCCTAATCCTAACTCAAATAAAAATGCAATAACATTGACCTAACCCTAATCCTAACTACAATAAAAATACAATGACATTTAATACGATAACTTTCAGATTTATATGGCAAAAAGAATTATCAAGACTTTCTCTCTCTAATGCGCGCATTATGTCCGAATTAGACGCATTATTGCAAAAGAATCTCGCAGACGAATGCGTTTCGCAGATTTATGCGGAAATTGATGCGTGCGCAGCTTCGAATTTTGATGCGTTTAATGCGTGGAAACGCAACATGGTGGAGAAATTGGAAACTTTACGGTGAATTTTTGAAATTAAAATAGTTTTAATTTAAATAAATTAAAATAATTTTAATTTAAATAAATGAAGTAAAATTGCGAAAATTTTCTGTTTCTAGATTTGATGCAAAGAAATTAATAAAAACGCGGTATTCCGAAAAATCTCAGTGTCAGTCAACGCTATCGGATGAGATGAATGAAACGAAGCGCGTGATTGACTCGTTGAAGAATGACTACGCAATCTCATTGGCTGAGCTAAATACAGAACAGAATGATCTGGAAACTGAACTAAATATTGGTTTTCGAAATATTTTGAAATATTTTAAAATATTTTGAAATATTTGTAAAATATATTTGGAATTTTTAACCTATTTTAATATCGAATTCAATTTCTAATGGGCTCATTTGAAATTATTTTTAAAGTAAATCCAATCTCCCCTTGCTTACACCGCTGTGTAATTCCAATCCCAATCCTATCTATCCCAACTTTGCACACTAATGTCTGGTTCCAGGAAGCGTGTTTAACTGCAAAACTACTACTATCTATATACTGGTTAAAATGTGCAAGACCCTTGGCAATTACAGCTAATTCATTGGACTATAGCGTCATCCGGTTTTAATGATGTCACACTACTAAAACAAAATCATTGTGTAATTTAACCTAATTTTAACGTATCGGTACATATGTATGGATTCTGTACATGTGTATGGATTCTGTACATATGTACGGATTCTGTACATATGTATGGATTCTGTACATATGTATGGATTCTGTACATGTGTATGGATTCTGTACATATGTATGGATTCTGCACATATGTATGGATTCTGTACATATGTATGGATTTCGTACATGTGTATGGATTCTGTACATATGTATGGATTCTGCACATATGTATGGATTCTGCACATATGTATGGATTCTGTACATATGTACGGATTCTGCACATATGTATGGATTCTGTACATGTGTATGGATTCTGTACATATGTATTGATTCTGCACATATGTATGGATTCTGTACATATGTACGGATTCTGTACATATGTACGCTTCCGGAAACCAGACATAAATATTGCACAAACTTGTTTTTAGGAAGCCTACAAGCCCATTCTATTCCTCCAGAAAAAAGTATCCAAACCGGTATCCCACTGGAGGCGTTTGATCTCGACTGTCCTGATCTTGAATTTAAAGCCGCAGTTCTAGAAGAGTTTATTTTACTCGACGGTCGTTATGTGACTAAACTGAATGATTTGGAACGAGATCACGCAGTTGTGTTAAAGTATGTGGTATTGGGTTAAGATTAGGGTTACTTATTGTAATAAATAACCCTTATCCTAACCCATAAATACAATGTGGTTATTCTAGATATGTGGTAATTTTATGCATATGTACAGATTCTATACGGATGTATATACCTATATACAAATGTATGTATGTATGTATGTATATACGTTCGTATGTATGTATGTATGTATGTATGTATGTATGGGTTAAGATTACAGTTAATAAGTTACTAATTATTAGTTAGTTATTTGTGTTGTTAAATCATTAATCGTAACGTTTAAATTTCGAATAAATAAATAATAATGACTAATTTTAGATCAGTTTAATTTTATTTATCCTTGTTGCCTGATCCTGGTGTTGTGTTAAAGTAATGTGAAATTTTTATTTGCAACTAATTCAGAAAGGTTAGGGTTAAGTTTAACGTCTGGATTACCGTATTATACGAACGATGTCTCAGATGTAGCTGTCAATTTAAGCTTCTTACTAAAGGGTGCAGCGAGTTAGAGAAATACTGAGCTCTCCGTGATTTACAAATTAAACTTTTATTTAGATTCTGATTCTGTAGAAGACAAATTATTCATTTGAATATATATATTACTTTAAATTCCATTTATTCCGCAGTCTAACAGACGGAGGATGGAATTCTGCGGATCATTCCACGTTTGTTTATCTTTTTGATCAGTACAATCATGAGATACAAAATCGGCGCGTTCTATTTTTAGATGTATTGCGTCTTCATCTTCATAATAAATCTAGAGCAGAAATTGTAAGCAGATTAGAAATTTTAAGTGTATGTACAGATTCTATACATATGTACAGATTCTATACATATGCATTGATTTGTTCGTATGTGCAGATGAATGGATGGATGGATGGGATGATGTATGTATGTATGTATGTATATATGTATGCATTTATGTATATATGTATGTATGTATATATGTATGTATGTATGTATGTATGTATGTATGTACGCATGCATGTATGTAAGTATGTATCTATGTATGTATGTACGAATTTATATATGTATGTGCGTGCATGCATATGGATGGATGGATGGATGGATGGATGGATGGATTA
Organism: Oconnorella tubifera; assembly: GCA_034700105.1. Classification (NCBI taxonomy): domain Eukaryota; kingdom Metazoa; phylum Annelida; class Clitellata; order Enchytraeida; family Enchytraeidae; genus Oconnorella; species Oconnorella tubifera. The sequence continues at coordinate 2,657 of JAQIXG010004883.1, read as the reverse complement.
TTTTATTTACTATTTATTTCAGATAGAACATGAAGACTGGTGTTCCAAGTCCAGGTTCTATTTTCATCGTCTTCGTGATCTACTGGTAGATTGGTCGCGTGATCGAGCAGAACTGTTTAATCGCGTTGCGCTGACGTTTAAAGAAGTTTGCGCGTCACAAGAGAGTAGGAGAGAGAGAGAGGGAGACAGAGGGAGACAGAGGGAAGTGTGTGATGAACTCTACTTTAGGGTTAGGATTTAGGTTTTTAAATTATTTTCAAAGGCTGCATAAGTGTACATATGGATTGATGGATGTATGTATTTCCATCAGTATGATGGATGGATGTATGACTGCTCGGATGGATAGTGGATGGATGAATGGAGGGACGGATGAACGAATGTTTAGATGGATGGTGGATGGATGTATAAATGTTCGAATGGATGGATTAATGGCTTTACAGATGTATGAATGTTTTGTTTGATGAATGGACGTACGAATGTTTGGATGAATGGATGGGTGGATGGACGGATGATTAGATGATAACCAGTATTTTAGAATAATTTGATTTGAGGAATTAATATTTTAAAAGTTTAGTGTTTGAGAAATTAATTGTTAAAATTAATTATTAAAATTAATTAGTATAAATTTATTAAATATTAATTATTAATTAATTATAACCAATTTTAATTTTTTTATTTATTATTTTTTCAGGTAAAACAGTGGAGAGAGAAGAAAATAGAAGCAATGAGACTTCAACAGATCATTCTAGACACACAAAGGAGAGAGAATGAGAGAGTGAGAGAGGGAGAGAGAGAAACAGAGAAGAATAAAAGAGATGAAAAAATTAAAAAGGTAATTTTTGCAGTTTTTTTTGTGGTAGAGAAAAAATACAGACAATTATAAGTTCAAAAGTTGGAAGACATGCAAATTGACAGACAGACAAACAGACAGACAGACAAACAGACAGACAAATATATGACAGACAACAGACAGATATCTTTCAGACTGACAGATCTTGTTTGACAGACTGACATATATATTTCAAACAGATAAATTTGTTTCAAACAAACAGATATATATATTTTAGACAGACAGACAGACAAATAGATATATTTTGGACACGCAGACAGATATATTTCAGACAGATAGACAGATGTATTTTAGACAGACAGATCTATTTTAGGCAGATGTATTTTAGACAGACAGACAGATATTTCAGACGGACAAACAGATCTATTTCAGAGAGATAGACAGACATATATATTTCAGACAGACAGATATTTCAGACAGACAGACAGATATATTTCATACAGGCAGACTGACAGACATACTGTATATAATTCATTCAGACAGACTGACATATAAATTTCAGATATATTACAGACAGATCTACTTCAGACAGACAGACAAGTCTTTTTCAGACAGTCAAACGGATATTGAGACAGACAGACAGACAGACAGATGTATTTCGCTGTCTCTTAGATAAAACAGTTTCACGATGATCAAGCGTACAAGAAAAAACTTGAAGATGGAAGAAATAAAAAACGTTTGCAAGAACTTCAAAAAGAATTAGACGAACAAGCCACGTTTGATCGAGAAAGGTCTTATTCCTTACTCTTTAATCCCTCCCTAGTTTCTATTAATATTTAATTTATATTCACGAGCACAAATATTACGTTCATATCTAGATATAACATTTTTCAATTTTTTTATTTATTTTTACGATATTTAGATGTAAAATTTTTTTTAGATGTTAAATTTTTATATTTTTTTATTGTTTTTATATTTTTATTTTTTACGATGTATTTTTATTTTTTTCGCGTAGAATAAATTACAGAGAGGAAGAAAGAATGAGAAAGAAGATCGAGTTAGAGAAGAAGAGAGAGGAGAGAGAGAAAGCTGAAATAGAGAAAGAGAAAATTCTAGAAGAAATCAGACAAAAAGTAGAGTTTCTTTTGAAAGTGCCAAAAGAAATTTAAGCGTCTTAACTAAAGGGTGCAGCAAGTTTAACGTCTGGATTACCGTATTATATGAACGATGTCTCAGATGTAGCTATGAATTTTAGCGTCTTACTAAGGACTTCTTTAAGATTTTTCTGACTAATTTCCCTCTGCTAAATGGTTCCTCTCTCAGTTTATGGTTTGTCCTCACTGCTTGGGTGGAGCATGTGTGGACTTTCCTGATGCTGAGGGACGTCTGCGACAGTGTCCATCGACTGTTAAACAGACGTTAAACTTTATCGATTAATGAACCAACTTAGAACGATATATTTCGTTATGAATTTTCATTTTATTTATTTAACTTTAAACGAATTACTTCAAAGCGAATTACGTTTAAATGCGCTATTCAATTAACGTTAAAAACATATCGCGCAGGTTCGACCCCGGGTTGAGAGCGATTTACTTCGTTTATGGAGCGACACTGTGTCTTGGCAGCAGAGACAGAAACCAGACGAATCTGTCAACATTAATAGACCGCTTTTTGATATCAAATCTTTCACCGATAATCAGGTTTTTGCTCTCTCTCTCTCTTTCTTTTTGAATATATATTTCTAATCTCAATAAAACTTACGTCTGGTTCCAGGAAGCCTGTTTCACTAAAAAACTAATTCTATCTATACACTGGTTAAAATGTGCAAGGCCCTTGGCAATTACAGCTAATTCATTGGACTATAGCG
>JAQIXG010004882.1:0-12208 GCA_034700105.1 Oconnorella tubifera | reverse complement strand
ATTGATTTATTACATAATAAAATACATTGAAGTTCTATTTTTCTTGACTAAATGGATAAAAAATGTACTTGGCACGCTAAAATTATTTATGTATTTTTTTGTCTTTATTGGCACTTGGGCTCAAAAAGGTTCGCCATCCCTGGCCTACGACGTTAATTTTATCTAATCGTGTAACAAAATTTAACTGGGCCTCATTATAATATTAGTAGGTCTATCAGGGATATTTCAGGATTTTAGTTAAGTTCTGCACTGCTTCAATTAAAATTCACATTATGTGATATCTTCAATAAAATAATGATGATGTAGTCCAAAAGCAATGAGGATGTGGATTTAGGGTGTTGGTGTGGTTTAAAACCATAAAAAAGTGCAATAATTGTGATTATATTTAGGCCTACACCTATCCTGATAATTATTTCAACCCTTAATTATTAATTAGGATTAATTTACAAACATACCCACGTAATGAGCAAGCTAATATTAAACGTTTAGTAATATTCATAATAATTAATAATAATAGTAATTAAAAGCGATAAATGTACAGATTTGGACAACAATTCACAGATAATTGTCTCGAATAATGAGTCTATTATCGGCTTAATGATCACGTGAGATAACATTAAGTATTTAGTTCAGTTAGTTCAGACCAATTTGCTAGATACTTTTGGATTAAGCCCCTCTTTCAAATGGTTTCGGCCCATAATGTAATAGACCAGTAAACATTATAATTGAACCTGTATCTCAATCATTTTTGGGCCATATACCTACATGTGATAAACGAATGGCTAGTTTAAGTTATTTCTGTGTCAGTTCAAGTAAATAATAATACATATACAACAGCTGCTGCTATGATACGTCGTAACATACATTGTCGATAGACAGTGAAGGACTAGAGATTATTCCTATGTAATAAATGATATAAACATAAATTATAGGCTAATTTATAGCTCTCATATAAATCATGGACCGAAATAACCATGCAATGACAAAAATTGACCAAGATGCCATTCAGAGGCCGAACTGTTTTTTCATGGTTCCGAAATCTCTTTTCAGAGGCCGAACTGTCTTCAAAATTGTCTTTCGATATCTTTAGTTTTAAATAAAACACTGAACAGAAATGACGTGCTGTCATTTAATGCAATGTTTCATTTACGAAACAAGTTTACTAAATTGCTTTTTAAATTCATGTTTGAAATGTATATTTTCTAAAATAAATACTTTAGTAACAAATAACTGAGCAACAATCGCATGAAATCAATATTTTGCTGAGCATCACGAGGATTTTATTATCTTCCCCAATACTATATACTACTTAATCAGAGCAAAAAAGTTCTACTCATTTTATACTGTGCTCATTTTGTATTGTACTTTTCCCTTATTTTGTATTGTAATTTTGTATTGTACTTTTCCCTTATTTTGTATTGTAATTTTGTATTGTAATTTTGTATTGTTTGTATTTTTACCTGATTGTAATTTGAAGAGTTTGATAGGATTTATTTCAATTTTTGCAAATTGATACATTTTGACATCAAAATTGTTTGCATAGTTAAAACATTAAACACATGATGGCTGCGCAAGTTGAAATTCGACTTAAAAGAGTTAATAAAATTTATCACGATGGGGTCAGTACCGCCCCCGCCCCCTCTTCCCCGCCCCTTAATTTTTTTCCTTTTATTTTCTTCGTATATTTTTCTATTTTAAATTGAATTGATTTGATTGAAATTTAATATAAAGTAAAAAGTGGGCGTGGCACTATCAGCTGTTTAGAGAAAATTAGGCAATTTAATCGTCGGGTCCCATTCGGTTACGCGCCACATGAAGTTTTTAGAATAAAAATAACGCCATATATTATATAAGAAAGGATAAGGAATTTAATAAATCAAGTCTCATCGCGAAATTTAAAATACATTTAAAATTTAATCGTTGAAAGATGAGGTAGAGGGGAAGAGCGTGGTTTTAAATGGGCAATGAATTGACATGAATTGGATTAAAATTAAACATGATAAACATAGATTAAATATAGATTTATGTAATCAAATCTTGAGTCATTAATTGTATCTTTGTGTAAACGTAGTCTATTTTGTGCTGATGTGACGTTAAGATCGTTAGACAAGCGAATGAATCGCAGTGTTGTAGGTTAATTTGATTAATTTCTATTATTTTTTGTTAAATAAATGTGATTGTTTACCTGCAGTTAAGTTTCCGAAATATGTTCCTTTTTCCTGGAACATTTTTTTCAAGCTTTAAGTTATGCTCTAAGTTTCAGTTTAAGTTTTACTTGAAAATACTGAGCAATAATTAAGATATAAGAACTTGTGGAGTTATGAACTTTTGTGTATTCACTAAAACCACTGTATACAGTTATACTGTATACTGCTGCAGTTGTTTCACTGTATTTATTTTGTACATAATACATTCAATATAGCAGTACTGTGTTAAAAACATTCAATATATTTACAGTGGCATAATTATAGGCTTGCAGGACCCACAATTGCAGGGTGGCCTGGGGCAAAGAGGGTACTTTTGAATTGAAACGTATAAAATAAGGGATATCAAAGTGGTAGTTCATTGATCCACGGAAATCTGTCCGGTTATTTTCAAAAGCTTTTTTCAGGGGCCCACAATGCGAAGTTGTACCACTGTATAGTTATACGTAATACATTATGTACGTAATACATTACACATAGTGTACACGATATACTGCATATAGTGTATACAATATACTTATATTAAGTATATCGTGTACACTATTCAATGTAATATTACTGATTTTGTATGTTTTCTTGTACTACAGTAATAGTAATCTTACAATACATTCAGTATAGAATATTTTATATATCACAGGACACAGTGGCAGGGTTGGTAGTGATACAGAGCAAGGGAGACCTCACTCATAATGGTATAAGTCTCACCATGGATGGTAATGTTGGCCTACAACTCAGCGCTAAAAGTGTCGGAATGTTTGAAGCTTTCTACAACTCACTTAAGGTCACTTTTAACATTTACAATTTGGTACAATTCTAGTCTAGATTTTAAGGTTGTAAATTGGTTTCAATTTACAATATACAATATAATTATACAATATACAATATTATGTAGCATATAGAATTTACAACCGTATACTGTAAATTGGTTTCAATATATTTTTACAGTTTAAATTTATAGGGTTGCACATTTTTCTTAAGATATTAGTTTAAAAGATATATAAAAAGTTTGATAACAGATGATTTTAGTACAATTTTAGTCTAAATTGTTTTAAACCAATCTCTAACCCTAATCTTAAACTATAATTTAACCCTAACTGTAACCCAATTAGATTGTAGTCCTAAACTCTAATAATTATCTTAACCTTAAATATTAATTTCTAACCCTAATCCTAATTATATTAGATTTGTATCAATTTTGTCATGCATCACTGTTAACATTCATCCTATTCAACTAAAGTTACATTGGATTTGTCGAGAGTTAAGAATTAGTTATATTTTAAACTAAATTATGCACAAAATTTCTCAAGCTATATGGACTATCTCGTGAAAATTTTTATATCGCTAACTTGCTGCACTCTTTAATAAGACGTTTAAATTGTCAGCTATGTCTGAGGCATCGTTTGTATAATAAGGTAATCCAGACGTTGATGTTAAACTCTTTTTGAATTGTCTTTAAATTTTCATACTGAATAAATTTTCAAATTTCTAATTACATTGAGTAAGAATTTTAATAGCAATATTAATATTAATAAATACCAATATTACCAATATTAATTCATTGTTATATAGTTTGTATAATTCTTGTTATAAAAATAACATAAAAAATTATGATTATTGATATTTCTTAAACTTGTAAACTTAATTTAACTTTTTTTTCAGCCGATTCAACTGATAAGTTTTAGCCTGGAACTTGCTAAACCAGGTAAACTACCATCGGGTAAAACAGAAATACCGTTTGAAATACCGCTCTCTTCTAAACAAGGGAAGCCTACTTTTTATGAAACGTATCACGGAGTATTTGTTAGCATACAGGTTTGTTGTTTAACGTCACATCAGCACAAAAAGTATATTTAGTGACATATTTTTTAAATTATATATTAGAATTAGGTATGTATAAATCAAGTGATGAGTGAATAGTTGATTCTTAAGGCAGCGCAGTAAATAATTTTTATTTGAGAATGACGGGGGCAAGCGTATATAAAACTTGAATCTAATTTTGCTCATAAATTTATAGAAAATACGCGTTACTTGTTTTATAAGAAAACTTCAACTTCACGCTACATAGTCTACATGAAAAATGTAGCATTTTATATTATTTTATCAAACTAATGTTTTTTATAAATTAATTCAAAATACATACAACGTGTATAGATATAGAAAAGATAAACCGGAAAAAGTAAAAATAGTTTAAATAATAGTCTGAAGAAACATTGTAAATAAATTTAACAAAAGCTAAAAAATACTTTTGTTATTATTTATTACTTTCTAAACGATAAATGGAAATTTCTGTTTGATATGTATCTTCTATTTTGTATATTATGTAATAAGATAATAATACATTAATAGAATATTGACATTTAATTGATATAGAAAGTATAATTGCGTAAATAAGCGTGTATTGTTGATCATTTTTGTTTATTTTTGTTCAGTACACGATGAAAGTTGATGTAAAACGAAATCTGCTCAATAAAGACTTACAGAAGCAACTGGAATTTGTTGTTGAATACAAACAAGTCAGTCTATTAGGGTATCATAACGATTATATTTGCAGACTTTTGGACTATGACACTATGTTTAGGTCTACCGACATTTGGTCTACTTCAACATAAGAGTTAGGGTTATTGTTAGGGTTAAAGTTAAGCTTATGTTTAATGTCTGGATTACCGTATTAACAATGTTGAAGACGTAGCTGTCAATTTAAGCACTTTACTATAGGGTGCAGAAAGTTAGAGAAAATGGTGAGCAACCGGGATTCGAACCTGGACCTATCGATTTCAAATCCAGCGCTCTAACCACATCTCTAATGGGCCTTGACTGGGTTATGCATAGAATTAGGGTTAAGGCTATGGTTAGGGTTATGGATAGGTTAGGATTATATGAAAGTTATGGTTAGAGTAGACCAAATGTTTGTAGATCAATTGTCCGTAGACGTAGTGTCGTAGACCAAAAGTCTGTAGATGAATTGTCACAGAACCTTTGTATTAATTATGCAAAACTGATGTTATTATATAGCATCATATAATCATAAATCGTATATAAATTTAATTCTTTATAATATATAATATATATTATATATCTTTCTATGACCGGTCTAAATGGCCCTAACAAATTGACCCTGACTATTAATTCTTAGCGTTAGGGTTGGGATTAGGGTTAGGATTGAAGTTAGGGTTAGTGCTATGGCTAGGGTTAATATTAAGCTTATGGTTAGGATTATTAAATGAACTGATAGTACTATTTTGTCGGGTTAATGTATTCGGGATCGTTTTGTCAGGTTAATGTATTCGGGGCTGTTTTGTCAGGGTACCGTAATGCATTTAATTGCTATACAATTTATTTTATCTTCTCATCTAGCGTATTATTTTATATTAAATATATTAAAATAAAATAAATATATCAAATTGAAGATAAATTTTATCTCGATTGAAATATGTTTAATATTTATTTCAGCAAGGCTCAGAGATTGCTGTTATGAAAAGAGTTGATCTTTCTATGAATCCTACTTCTTTGCAAAATGTCAGGGAGGTCGGTTGGATTTTTAAAACTGAATCCTTATGAAGTCATTAATTAATGAATTTGTTTTGAGGCATACTAAATCGCGTAGTATACCTTTGTTTATGACTTACGTATTGTTTGCTTATTAAAGTTACGTGTATTTATACGTGATCTTTTATTTGTATTTATTTTGTTTTATAAATATTTGAAACATTTTTGTTTTCTCAGAAGCAGAATGTTCCAAAGTTTGAAATCAAGGGACATCTTGATTCTACCGTCTGTTGTATTACTAAACCTTTTACCGGAGAGGCAAGCAATATATCGTATTTGAATTAATTATATTCTTTTTTTAAAATCCATTTAGAGAGGCTCGTCGTTTATTTTTCTTTGATTTTGTTTATTTTGCTTTTATTCCCAAGGTGTTTTGTATAAATTCAAACTTTTTAAAAATAACAGAATATTTTATCGAATTTATATCAATGTTAGCAAACGCTGTAAATTGTCCATGAAATAATAAAATGTGAAATAATAAAACTATAACTACGAAATTATTAGCGCGTTGTATCAATGCAATATGTTATGAATCAATAAGTTTTGAGCACACGCACTGCATGCACTTTTCATTGAAACACCAACACATTGGCCAACAATGTGTTTCATTTCAAAATATAAAATTGAAGTTTCTGGATTACCAACTTATACGAACGATATTTCAGACATAGCTGTCAATTTAAGCGTTTTACTAGAGGGTGCAGCGAGTTAGAGAAATAGTGAGCTATTTAACAAGAATTGAACCTGAACATATTAGCCGGAGTTTTTGTTGAGAAACGATGAAATAATAAAAAGTTGAGACAATTCAATATGCGTTATAGCATTTCGAAAAAGTGCAATTTGCAACATTTGCATTTATACAATTTATATTCAATTGACAAATAACATTAGAACTACATAATTTTAAAGAAGTGCAATAAAGTTCATGTTTAGTTTATCTATAATTATAAGAGTTGCGTTTGGATTCAGTCCTTAGAATCGAGCTAATTCTCTTACAACAAAGTGACAGTTGGAGTCATTTGTTTACCAAACTTAATAGCTTTTTATTTAACTCGATAGAAAATTTATAATAGTAAAAATAATATATTCACTACAATATAGTAGATATATTAAGTGTGTAATTCAGATGATATCTGCTCTGTTTCAGTGAGATTTAATCATTTTTCGTGGTAGTTTTTAGTTGGACATGCTTTTAACTGCGTTGAACTGTACTCTGATATTTAGAACAAAATATTGTTACTATTTATTTTTTTATATTTAGATACAAATATTGTTACTATTTATTTATTTAGATAAAAATATTGTTACTATTTTGTATTGATGTTTTCAGTTGACAGTAGTAAGCAGTGATGTTGCTATTAAATCCATAGAGCTTCAGCTGATCAGAGTTGAGACCTGTGGTTGTGCAGAGGGGTACGCCAAGGACGGTTAGTTTAACAATAAATTTCTTTCCTTTTGGCTTCTCTTTTCATCATTCTATTCTTCATAATATTATTGTTATTTTATTTAACGTGTAACAATTGATAGAACACAAATGTTGACAACTATTGCGTAAAAATCAGTATATAACAAATCGTGACCTGTCAAAACGGCCCCGACAAGTGGTCCCCGACTGTTAATTCTTAGGGTTAAGGTTGGGGTTAGGATTCGGGTTAGGGTTTAGGTTTGCAGGTAGGGCTAGTGCTAGGGTTAGGTTAAGCAGGGTTTAGGGTTAGTTAGGGTATGGGCTATTAAATGAGTTAACAGGGCCGTTTCGTCGGGTTAATGTTTTCGGGGTCGTTTTGTCGGGGTGTCGTAACAAAGATTGTACTATGATAAAATGACTCGTAAATTAAATATTACTTTAAGGCGCAACAAGTTGATGAAATATTTAATGTATTTTTTATTCATTCATTCTATAATTCACAATTATACAATGTTTACATGGTACAACTGAAATGTTTGAGTTGCACGTTTTTCATTTTGACATTTTTTTTATTAAACACAAATTTTAATAACAGCACAAAATAGTTAAAGAGAGTTTAAATAATAGTACAAACAAGTATTGCGAATAAATATTCAGTTGACAGAATGTAAAAAGATTAAAAAGTGTCTTGGAAAACTGTCCCAAAAGTTCCCAGCACTGCCACTGCATTTTCCCGCTGCATTTAACATTTTTTTACCTTATTTCAAGATAGCAAAATATCAAAATTATTATAAAAATTTACGTAAATAAGAATAACGGTTGAGCAAATGAAAAAGATGAGCGGACAAACTGACAAATGTCTATCGAGTCCATGAACGTGATTTTAACTTAACTCTATTATGACCGATATATAGTCAAATTAATTGTAATAAAAGATTTACTGAAATACGTACTAATGTTTTTAAAAGACAAAACTTTAAGACTTGCGTTGATTAAGGATATAATTTTTTTAGCGACTGAAATTCAGAATATTCAAATAGCAGACGGGGATGTTTGCCAAGGGTTGCCCATTCCTATCTATATGGTCTTTCCGAGACTTTTTACTTGTCCTACACTCGCAACTAATAACTTTAAAATAGGTAAGCATTCTTTTGGATTTAGATTTGTGAAATTATGGTAGGATATGTAGTCTTGTTATTTCCGGATGTTTTTTTAAAGATTTGTTGTTTTGTGATTTGAGATAAAAATTATTTTAACAAAATTTTAATTTTATGTAACTTTAATGGAATATGCATTTTTTGAAGTACTTACTACTAATAAATAGCTTCTTAGTCTTAAATATTTATAAATAAGTATGTATAATGTGTAATTATTGTTGCTAACAATGGGCTATTTTATTTCCATAATTATTCTTCATAGACGTAAACGACTTGTTTAATCGATATAAATAAAAATAATTCAATACGTAATGATTTATAAAATCCAAAATTTATTAATTCATACAAATTACAATGTAATATGAAAAAAAGATAAAAGATAAAAGCGGAGAGTATATGATAAAAGCAGAGTAATAATAACAATTTATACGTCAATTTTGTAAATGTTACATCGAATTGCATTTATATAATTATAATGCCATTTCAAAATCATATGTTTTCATAGTCAAGTTTTTGAAAGTAAAAATTCAGTTCGAATTTATTTATTTCTAAAAGTCCAGTTTTATTTAATTTTGCAGAATTTGAAGTCAACATTGTAATCGTGTTCCGAGACGATCATCTAGTTACGGAAAACTTTCCAATTAAGCTTACACGGTTCTAAACTGTTTACAAGGACTGTTTAAAATTATGTGAAATTTATATTTTATACTATTTACTAGGCGGCACTGAAATTATATAAATATATATATTGTGTTCCGAGTGGATATTTACAAGATCAGTTTGAAATTATGTTAAATTTATAATTTCATTTGTTTACAAGGAATATGTTGAATTATGTAAGCTTAGAATTTGGGCGGTTTACTAGGGAACTTTGAAATAATGTAGAAATGTTTGAATTTAAACTAATAATTTATTCTTAGATACAGTTTATCATAAAACAATTAATGAGGTTTTCTAGTTGACATTGAAATTATATAAAAAATTGTTGTTCATTATAAGGACGCTTTAAAATTGTGTCAATGCAAATTAAACTGTTTTCAAGAACGATTTAAGATTATGCAACGTAAAACTAAGGATAATGATGATAAACAATTGACTGCTTTAAATGACTGATATTATTAATTAGGTGATATTAGTAATTTATTATAAATGTAATTATATAATCTGCCAAACAAGTGTCTTAGTTATTTAATAATTTTATTTTTATTATACAAAGGAGGAGGGAGGGGTGGGGAAGATAGAGGTGGGGTTGGAGGCAGGGAGGAGGTGGAAGGGGGGTGGCATCTCCGATATTTTTATAGCTGTTAGGGCCTACGGAATTCAATAAAAATTATTTTGCGTCACCATTTCTCTTTACTATCATTATCATGTTTAATCATCATTTTCAATTATTATTATCATTATTGATAATCAGTTTATCACTATTATCATCTTTAACAGACAAATGCTGTCCCCGTCATTGCCAAAGAAAAATAATTTACTGCGTTTCGATTTGACACGGATTTTAAGATCCTGCGGTTGCTGTTGCATAACGTAATGTTGAAAATGAGCCTTTTTCCGTTACCTCAAGCTCCTGTAATTCACGACTTAATCACGTTTTTTTAACGTCAGACGCAGTAAATCACTCATCGCAATGGCATTCATTTTTTATTAACTTATAGTAGTGGACGCTTTTGAAAGAATACAGCCACCTTTTAATTCAGTTTTTATTTTTTTGCGTTGAATTCATGTAGGTGGAGTTGAAACATAAGAAACTCCCCTCCCCCCCACCTGGTCAATTCCTGGCTACGCCTCTGTAATTTAATTAGATTCATTGCAAGATATGATATCTCTGATTTAATTTAATAACTGCTATATACATATTTTGTAGATACTAGAGGAGAGAGGGGGGGGGGGGTGATGATCAACATTTATCTGCGCTCAGTGGCTGAGTGGTTGAAGAATCTTTCTATCAACCCTCGGGTTATGGATTCAAATCTCGATAAGTTTGCAAATTTAAGTTTAAAAGTAATGCAAACGAGTGTCATTCTGTTTGTCAGGTGTTTTATCACATATGACATTATGCTGCGTGTTGTTATATAATCCATATAATAGTCCTGTATTATTGTGTTCAAAAATTAATTTGATCACTCGCATTATTAACTTTTGCTACGGTAATAAATTTGTTTCTTTGAGGCATTTTAGAAATGAATTTATAATGTTCGCTCAATTCATAATAATTATTAAATAGGCTTACTACATATCTATAGTGTTATAGTAAACTTTACTTATAAATTTGTAATAAAGGGGGGGAGGCGTTTGCCACTTCCCCCCTCCAAATGTTATTTCTAGTTTTATCTTGGATCAAGGATCGCCCCCTATGCCTCGTCCCTTATTTTGTCCCCTTGCAAAATGCGATAATAATTTGATTAATAATTATCATTATAAAACAATAAGTAAATAGCAATTATTATCAGTGTGACTGACTAAAGTCCAATCATTTATACTCAATGCATTTGATATAACTAATCTGAATATTATATCAGTTGTCTATTGCTAGTCTATTGATAGATTTGTAGACTGCAGTAAATTTATGCAGTTTTCAATCTAATTTATAACTATTTTCTAGTTTTAACAGATTAGAAATATTATTTTTTCTAAAGTTTTTAATTTATATTAATTACAGGCAATGGCTCATCTAAATCCAACGCAACAGGTGGGAGGACCCAGTAATCCAATTTCTTAATTTTTTTCGGAAATACTCTTACATTTCTTTTCAAAATTCATCAGCTTATGTATACTGTGCATAATATTATAGGCCTGCTAAAAGTTATAAATTTAACTGTGACCCGTCAAATCGGCCCCCGACAAATGATGTTTTAGAAGTGCAATACATTATATCCTACGATTTCTAAATAATCCGTCATTGATAACAACGTAATATCCGTCAATATTTCCATTAGTTTACTATGCTTGAAAGTTCCTAGTTTTTGGGTATAAACTTAAGCTACTCCTATTCAAAAATTACCTAATTTATCATTTAGCAAAGATGACACCACGGAACTTCTAATTATGGCAGTCATAAAAATTATAATTAGATTTAATATTAATAATTGCTATCAATAATAGTTAAACACTATAGATCTATCAAGGCATGCTTATAACAAAATATTATTTATTAGCTTCTGTTACTTGAAGTGCGCTTATAACAGCGATTATAAGCGCACGTTGCAAGATCACGAAGTGCGCTTATAACGATGTGCACTTATAACAGCGCAGTCATCTAATCTAACTTATAGTTTAAATATAAGTAAGGCCTATATGTTACATAGGCTTACTGTGTTGTAGACTTAGGGTTTTTTGTTAACTTTATTAGTGACATAAGATTACAGGTATATAATATTTTATCACATAACAAAATCTGCATATGCTATAATACAGACATATACTTATTTTGCAATCATTTCGTAGAAATTGTGAACACTCAACTGGAAGAATTAGCATTAGTACAATGAGCCGAAAAATATCCACAGTCAAATAAAGTTTAGATTTTATGCAGAAAAGTGCAAAGTTTTTTTCCCTCCGATAGTCCGGGACACATGCAGTCGTGAACTGCTGTACAGTCGGGACGCCTGGTCACCCTACATCAAATGCGCATTTATTAAACTTATCGCGATTTTATACGTACTGTTTTAAATCAATGATAGATAGATTTAAAATAATATGCTTATAAATAGAGAAATATCACATAGCGAAGAGCTTATATGTCAAGGGGGGCTGGAAGTGGCGCCCTTTAATTAAAACTAGGGGCATATTTAAGTTGTTAGTGCTAGATTCTTGAAGCGGTTAGGGGGTGGGGGGAGAAACATAAAAGAATTGCTTCTAGGAGGATAGGGAAACATTGCACAGGGGGGAGG
>JAQIXG010004881.1:0-12214 GCA_034700105.1 Oconnorella tubifera | reverse complement strand
TAACTCTTTATTCTCAGTAGGACAGATATTTATAGTTCTAGCTGATTGTTTTCAAACTAAGAATGCTTTTAATTTTAAAATGCACAAGAGTTAAGTTCATGAAAGTCATTTGTGGCTGGGGGAAGAAATTACTCCCCCCCCTCCATGAGTTGTGATAGTACTTTTATATGTATCTTATTTAAAAAAGATCATATTTTGAAATTTTCTGCCTCCCCATGAAAAAGTTAAAATGACGACCCTGGTTGGTTAAGTTTTTCTTAGAATGAATTTATCACCAATAGGAGAGATATTACAAATAAAGTAATACTAAACTTATTTCGAGTCAAACGCATAAAATCAATACTAACACAAGAAACATATATACCAATATGATTATTAATTTACAGATTTAAATGCTTAACTAATAATTATTAAAGAAAAAGAACACATATAATAAATCGGCATTGTGTCAATGCCTGAGTGACTACAGTAACTGTCGTATAATACCCGACAGAGTAAAAGACTTAGTATAAAGTAAAAGTATCTAAATTTCGGCCGTGAAATATTTCGTACTATGAGAGCCAGCTAGCACGATTGACAAAAAACTAGGCATATATTTTATGTTGTACATTTTTCCTTAAAGCTTATCAAACAATACAGTTTCGATTGTACAAGACTCCGACTCTACCTATTATATTGATAAATTATTTATTTTTGCAAGTTTTCGGCTATATTTTTCGTGTTATGTCTGTTGTACTATTGTTAGTCATGCCAGATAGTTAAATAGTTAGTGAATTAAATTGAAAAAAAACAATTAAAAAGAAAGTTGATGGAGAGATTTTATAGCAAAATGATAAAACTCGTATTGAATTGGTTGTCCAGTATGAGTTCTGGGTGATCGCTTTATTATTGTTCTTTTAAATTTGAAGGCTTTTTCACTTATTTTTCTCTCGCAATTACTGTCAATTGCTTATTGAATTATGTCCTTTATAGATTTATTTTCTGTGCTAAGAGTATTTAGAGTAATTATAATTTTAATAATATTATTACTACATTTAGTAATATAAATTTTATGACTGCTTTTCAGTAAAAAAAATTCACATAAAACTGCATTATGAAACAATAATATTATAGCTGTCATTCTCTATAATAACAGCATTAACTACGCGATGAACATATTGTACGAGAGTAGCATTCAACATACTATGCTCAAAACGTTGTATTTTCTAGCATAGCTGTGCATTGAATAGGCCTATTTTATCGAGCACAAGCAATAATCACAGAGCGATTACGCATTGATAGTTTATTTGCTTCTACTGTTTTTCACGTAGATGTTTATTTCAAAACAGGCGTTCGAGTTTTTGTGATCTGTTTTGTAACGAGCAACCACAATGAAATGTTTATTACAAACTGTCGCATGGCGATAACAATTACACCTGTATTCACACCTGTATTAAAAATTGATTTATATAATGTTTATAATCTTAGCTATCCTGGTTGCAATAAAAGCCTTGAAAGTTTTTCCAAAGCAATCTCAAGAACTTGCTTTAGTTAGAAATAGCTTAAACTTGTTGTGATCTTTCTGTCTTACATTAATAAGTCAAAAATAGAGAAATAAAAGAGCACCGGACTCGGACGAAATAGGTCCAGGTTCGCTTCTCGTTGATACTCACTATATATTTCGCTAACTTTCTGCATCCTTTAGGACATCCTTTAGTGAGACAATTAAATTAGCAGATACGTGAAACATCATTCGAATACCCTGGCAATCCATGACATAAAATTAAAACTTTTAAGCTGCAGCTTTGAATAAATCTCTTTTAAATGAACCTGAAAATAATTCGGAAATGCAACCGTCAGCTAGCTTGTCGTTTGAATCGCTTCAAATCCCATCCACTCC
This sequence comes from Oconnorella tubifera, assembly GCA_034700105.1. Taxonomy (NCBI): domain Eukaryota; kingdom Metazoa; phylum Annelida; class Clitellata; order Enchytraeida; family Enchytraeidae; genus Oconnorella; species Oconnorella tubifera. The sequence goes on along the minus strand of JAQIXG010004881.1, from coordinate 10,335 downwards.
ATTATTATTTTAATTATTGTCCCGTTTCTTGACTATTATCTCCTAAGAGTAAATAAATCATTATAGTATTGAATATATTTCAGTCTTATATATGAAAATTGGAAAAAAAATAACTGTGGGCTTAAATTACAAGTAGTAAGCCTATCAACTATCAACTATTGTTGATAGTTGCGCAGAGAAACTATTTCCATAAATCACGCATTATACTAGTTATCACCTTTTATGATTAAATAAGCTATAGTTATAATGGTGTCACAATAATATCAATTTATAATGCGTACCTTGATGAATTCTCTAAATCATATTGGTACCTGTATACTTGTATAATACATTGGTTAAAAATAATTTAAGTACTTGTAACATACTGGTATATGGCATGCATATATAATATAATACTATAAAATATGTGCATTGTTATACTTATAACATAATATTATAATATGTAGCTATAAAATACATATATAGAAAGTGTAATTGATGACCTTGTTTAGGTTTTCTCTCCTCACTTTTTTTTCTCCATTTTGCTTCGATTACATGTGTTTCAACTCCACCTGCATAAATTCAACGCACAATTTCAGTAAATCGTAACAAGGGGGGGGGCGTCAGCAGCTAAACTTATATTTTAACATTACAAAAAATTCTTACCTCTAATGGGGGAGAGGTTATAACCCCCATAACTCGAGGATCCCCTTTGCATATGACACTTTACTACATATAGGTACAACCGGGTACAACTCCCCCCCCCTCTCAAGAAGAGGGAGGGGGGGAGCTGTCTATATAAAGAATCGCCACTTTTAGTTTTGATAAAACTGTAACATTTTGGCTTTAAAAATAAGTCAACTTAAATTCTGCATATTTTTAGCTTATTTAAATTATACAATAAAGTGAAATTACTGCATTTCTGTTTATTTCACAGTATAAAAATGATTTTAACCCTTTAGTTTCCGCCATCGTAACTTTGGCCGCAACTGGTCCACAAAGTGTCACGTTAAAGAATGGCGCAGGATCGGCCAGTTTCTCCTGCACCGGACCAAATAACGAAGAGGTAGAATGGTACAGTTTTACCCCCACAGCCACCAAGATCTATTCATCATTGACTGGGACCATGAATAACCAGAATAATAAGTTTACGGTCAATGGAACTGACGGTCAGTCAACGCTGACAGTCAATAACGTACAGTTGACTGACGGGGATGCATTCAGTTGTGAATGGTCGTCAACGAATAGGATGTATGCGAATCTTGTAGTTATAGGTCAGTGAAAGATGATATGATAGGTAATTTAGATAATATAGATTGATTATTGCTATGGATAAGTAAAAGATTGATAGATAATGCAGATAGTGTAAATAGAAAGATGACTGTTACTAGTAACTGGAAGATAGAAAATAAGATGACAGATTTGTAATATAGATAACAAACATTGATGATAAATAAATAAATAAATGATTTTTATAGACAAGTACAATATATAAGATCTACTATTACAGATAATATTAACAATTGAGTGTTCATCATATTTATATATGATAAAATACATAAATCATAAAACAGTCCATTTGTAAAACAAAATACAAACATAAAGTATTAATTATATCATATACAAAACGTGTTTTCAATTGTAATTTAACCCAGACACACCCCAGGGTTTCGTTACACCCATCTCGAGCGCCAATTCAACCCGGATTGACGATGTTGTAAATGTAAACGATCAGGTTGCATTGATTTGTAAAGTTCAATACGGTGCCCCTAGCTCCAACGCGGGATTCGAGGGGTTACCGCTGCCAGAGAGCAGCCTGCCTACGATGAAAATGTTTCTAGGGACCCAGGAAGTGACGAATAATGGAAAAACTGTGCTCAGCCAGGGTACGCCGGGGATGCTGCATACACTGACTTTGGTATATTATGTGGTTTATGCATGTTTTTATTAGTTATATATATGAACTTTTATTCACTGAAAAACAGCAGTATTTCAAAATAGATATAACAAACAGGGAAAAATTAAATAAAAAATAGAACTCACAGAACTCAGTGAGCAAATATCAGAATATAGCAAAAAATAAATCTTATGTAATTAATTGAATAGTTAATTTTAAATTAAATATTTTAGTTAACGTCTGGATATTATGTGAGAGATATCTCATCCGATTTAAGCGTCTTACTAAATGGTGCAGCGAGTTAAAGCAACAGTGAGTATTCACCTGTATCGAACCTGGACCTGTTACCTTTGTTACCTTCTGTTGATGATATGAATTAAATCGAACTTCTGTTTGTTTATTATTAAACTATGTATTAGTATGCTAATAATTTATGATAAATTGTATATTTTTCCATCTGTTCATTTTTGTAGACAGTAAATTATACAATAAAAGCTGAAGATGGCAGTAAGTCTGTGAGATGTCAAGTTTTAACCGCAAAGCCAGAATATCATGATGAAAACACCTTTCCAATTTACATGAAAGGTAGATTCATAGAGATAGAGAAATAGAAGTATCTATTGATATACAGATAACGATATGTAGATATCTAGAAGAGCTATAGATATATAAATTGCATTAGACGATTGTCTGTTTAAAAAGCGTGCTAAAATTTGTTAAAGAAATTAACTTAATAAAAATTGGTTGGCTGAGTGCTCTTACTAAAATTACTTTTAATTGAGTGGCCGACTGACTAATTGACTGACTCGCCGACAGACTGGTTGACTGATCTACTGAGCGAGCGATTGGCTAATCCACCTGAATAACCATTATTTTTATTGTTATATTGAATAAATATTATGCATATTATTGTGTTAAGTAAAATATCTATATTATACACTGGATGTTATATATTTATATATAACAGAAAATAGTTTAAACTAGTTCAATTACTTAAATTGCTAATAAACATTTATTAAAATACATCCATTATTTTTTAAACATTTGTTATTTTTACAGGATCAGTTAGATCAGTTGGGATATCTATCCGAAACGGCTCAAGAATTGACATCACAGATAACGTGACCTGTCACGCGGACGGTTATCCGACACCAAACGTCACTTGGAATACTATATTTAAAAATGTGTCAGATAGAGCTGACATAAGGCACGGGCCAGGTCTGGCCACTTTGGTGACACACAAGAAGGGCTGGCATATTTGGAACTGTACAGTGACGGAACCTTCGAGTCCTTCAAGTCCTTCAAGTCCATCCAGTGCCTCGATTCCTTTGTTTAATGAAGTTATGTTTGAAGGTGAGTTTTTAATCAGTTTTTGATGTAAATTATTAATTTTTTTATCGTACTTGCTAAAATATATGCTATTATACGTAGAGTGGAATGTGGAGAGTATAATATGCACTGTATATACTCTAGATATACTCTATAGTAAGTATATTCTCCCTTTTAGAACAATAATTCTAATAGTATCAATATCAACTATTTCTTTGTAATTTCAGTTACAAATCATTTCAAATTGTTAAATTAACTAAACAAATGCAATTTAATAAAAATAGATCATTACTTTGTGTATCATTTATTTTTTATAGCAACTGACAATACTACAGCTGAGCCAGTAAATACTCAAGGTAACAAAATTATAATTTCTCTAATATGTAAAGAAATCAGTAAGTAGCCTAATAACTGTACGTTTTATTTAACTATGAAGGGATGACTGAGCGCTTGCTTGTAATTCAAAAATAATGAATTCATGAGATCTTTAGTTTTCTTGGCTAAATTTAAAAGTCTCTTATTTATTTTCTTTTAGCATATTGCTCATAAATGATGAAAAACTAGCGATCTGATTTTTAGATAAAACTTAACCAATTTTGAAAAAATAAAAGCAATTCAATACAATTTGAATTTTATTCTCTATAAAATCACTATTGATCAGGCAAATTCATTTTTAGCAATCGTCTGTTGCGATAGATTTTAGATTCAACATCCGATGCAATTTCTAATGCATTATTTTGCTTGATTTTGTTCAGATAAAGTTGGTCTAGGAATTGGTCTTGGTATTGGTCTTGGTGTTCCCTTGTTATTGGCCATTGTCATTGTTACTGTGCTTCTTGTGAGAAGTAAGTTATTAAATCTAACATTAAATTTGTATTTTTAACTTCAATCTCAGATGTAGATACTAAAACATTGAATAAATCAAAAAGTAAGAGTAGTTTGTTAAGATAAAACTCATTAAAACAAAACAGTTTCTGAACATTAAAAACTTTAGTATCAGATCTCCAGTCAGTAAACTTGAAGAACTGAACTACATTGAACTAATACATATAAAGTATTTTGAAGCATTTTTGACTTACCCTCGGTTCCAGGAGAGATACATATGTATCAGATCCATACGTATAGATTTGTTAAAATTGGGTTAAATTACACAATGAGTTTGTTTTAGTAGCATGACGTCATCTGTTTTAATGACGCTATAGTCCAATGAATTAGCTATAATAGCCATGGGCCTTGCACATTTTAACCGGTATATAGCTAAAATTAGATTTTTGTTAAACAAGCTTCCTGGAACCGGGGGTTAATCAGCAAGTTCGATGAAGGTTATAAACAAAATGATGTTTTTTTCAAAAATTAAGTTTCATATGGACTGATTTGGTATATTTTAAAATTGAGTGCTTTTTTCCATTTAAACAGATAAATGAACTTATTTCATGTTGTATTTTTATTTATATTTACCGATAAACTGAAGAAATATATTTTATCAAAGAAAAATCGCAAAGTTTATAAGCTTTTATTTAGGCCTACAATAAGACTTTAACTTTAAACTAATACTTTTAAATTAATTTGAAGTCGAACCAATATTTTTGTTTCAAGGACGCAAAGTCAATGGAAAATCTAACCCCCCTGAATACACTGTAACAGAAACCAAAACAACCGCTACAAAAAACGGTAAACCTCCGACGAAAAATGAAGCCAAACGAGCCAAACGCCCGGATTCCAAAGAGCCAAACGTCAATCCAGCCCCTGTCGTTAACCCAAACCCTAACCCCAATTACCCGTCCGTTCTTCCCGAGCAGGTGAACGGGTCGCCACAGCCCAAGGTCCCGGACAGCCCCGGGTATGGAGACTTGGGTGTGAAGCAGATGAGTGGAAGTGGTAGCATTCCTCAGCTGAATGAATCTTTCGACAGCCACAGATCTGTGGATAGAAGCTCCCAGAATGTAACTCTTGATGTTGAGCCTAGAATGGGAAATAATGGAAGTAATCGTCCACCTGCTGGAGGCCCTAGTACAGAGGTTTAAATCTGTTGACTGATTGGCTCAATGGATTGGCTAAACTGACTGGCTTAAGTGACTGAATTCGCTTTGATTCCAAGTACATTGAATCTGGCTTGACAATACATTGTACTTTACGTGTTGCTTTATAATGGAACTTCGGTTGTGAAACTGTTTTCATATTTTTAATATTAAGCAATTTGTATACTGCTGCATTTTGGTTTCTTATAATATTTTGTGATTTTGTATTTTATATAAACATCCAAATCGTTTATGTATAGTTGTAATGCTGGAAGTAAATTTTCACTGCACTAAAATGTATCGTTGAAATACTATTTTTTATACTTTTTGTGTGTTACTTTCTATTTAGTATAAGTGGGATAATTTTATTACATAATTTGTCCTCATTAAGTGACGAACTAAGGTTGATTTTTAAACGTTGACAATTCACAATATTTCAGATTTTTAAGAAATTATAAATAAGTTTAATCACAAGTCAAAATAACTTTCACATTTTACAAATTGACAGTATATTGATCTAATTAATATTTTCTAAGCATAGCGTACTGACTGGTACGCCTACTTTCAATTGGTGTTTATTTCTAATGTTATGTAATAAATATCGGATATCGCTTTATTATCTGTAAACCTATTCGATATTATCGATTTTTCTGTGCTTGAAATGTTATTTTATTATGTTTTAATCACTTTTAACAGCCTACATCGACGCTTGATCATTAATTTTATCAGCTTTTATCAATGACTGTCGTGTTCTTTAGTTTCACATTTACATACCTTGATTAACACATTCGTTTTTATTGATTTAAGTATGTGCTTTTATCTTTTTCAGAGATTTAATTAGGTGCGTTTACCTATTTTATATAACTTTGTTGATTTATTTTTATTTAGTTTGTTCGTGTTTATACTGTTGATTGTGTTTCTGAAGTAATAACACGCGAATTATAAAACTATTTTATACGATATTGTAACTATAAGGTTATGGTTAGTTCTACGATTAGGATTAATGTTAGAAGTAGGGCTAAATATAAGGTTAAAACTATGGTTATGGTTAGAGTAGACTAATTGTCGACCATAAGTCTATAGACGAATTGTCGTGGAGTTGTTTTAAAACGGTAGACTACTTGCTATATTTAGCTAAATTATAATTCAGCATATACAGTATATGAGTGGTTTATTTGATATATCTAGGACCTATAAGTGGGGAATGGGGAATGAGTACTAACTTACATTTGTACTGACGATATTTTAAACTCTTGTGCATGAATCTCGTGGCAAAAATGCTGAAACGCGGTTGAAAATGCGACTGACGATCTCTTTGTACTCTCTTTGTGAGTTGGAGGAGTATTTTAAATCAAATGAATTATGATGTATTTCTGTTTTTGTATTTTCAAACATAAAGCCAGTCATTCACTTATAGATCCACAATACTAAAAAACCACGGATATTATACAGCATAAATATGCAGGTTAACGGCATAAATCTTATACTTTTGCTCGAATCAGTTTCGAAATCAAGACACTCTTGTAAAGGGCGTTGCTACTATAGTAACGATGTAATATTTATATGTTATGTAATAGAAATCGATTGATTTTATGATCAGTAATTTAGTATTAATAAATGTGCTCCAATATGGCTCTATATGTTAAATAAAAGTCACTGTCTAAGTCTGTCTAAATTATAAATTGTCACTCACTGTCTTTAGATAACAGATCATATTAAGTTGTTTTGAGGCTTAAAAATCAATATGCTGACGACATCCACTTATTACAATAGTACTTAAATAGAGACATATAGCTAAATTTTTCATCTTATCGTAAAACATTATATGTATAACATACATATTTTATATCGGCAATACAATACGTATAAGTTATATAATGTAGAATCATTATAAAATATGATTCATAAAAACTATGTCTTCCCAGCGAGAAAATCCGGAAACTTTTGATGCATTCTGTGAGAAACTTTACAGAGACGCAATGAAAAAACAATGGCGAAGATTTACCGCAGGAAGCAAAGTCGAAATAAGCTGGACTCACATCAGCATGTCCAAGTTAAAATTAAAACCTGAAGATGACGATTTTGACTTCATGTTTTATTCCTACAGCATGTACGCTTTTCCTCGTGACAAACTAATACCGAGTAATTACAGAGGAAAAGTACTGAGGATTCATTCCGCGGGAATCCACCCGGGTTACACAAAACTGATATTTGAAATAGACGGAACGGAATACTGTCTAAATCGACAAAGTCATAAGACTTACAACGGGCCGGCGGAATCGATAGACGTAATGAAAGAGACTACGAATGAGTTGGAAAAAATTTCCGGTGATAAGTTTAAATTTCCGAAGGATGACATATTCCCGCCTCAAGAACGCGTTCACGCGGTGCACTGCCCGTACTGGCCCCTGGAAGCTTACGAATGGTGCAGTCGTTCTCGATACCACGGAGTTCCGAGCAAGTCCATGATACAAAAAATCGTCCTTTATGGTTGTGATTTTGTTTGCATCGCGCCTAAACCTACCGAAATCAAACTTCAAATTAACTACTGGAGATTCTCATTCTCGGAGGCGGAACAATATTTACTGAAAGATTGGACACAAGGACAGAAGATCGTGTATAGAGTCCTCAGACTGTTGCACAAGGAGATAAAAGTAAAAAGGACAGAGGCAAATGTACAAAACAATTTTTTACGCACTTATTATTTTAAAACTTTAATGCTATGGGCAAGCGAGGAACAGCCCATTAGTTTTTGGGAAGAAGATTCATTGATTTCGTCAATCCGCGAGTTGTTGAAGAGAGCTGTTGATATGTGCAAAACTAGAAACTGTCCCAATTATTTTATACCGTCTAATAATATGATTAATCACGTTAAAGGAGATGATTTTCGTGATGTGACGATTGAATTGAGTCATTATTTGAGTGAAAATGATGATTTTTTCTCTATTCGGATAAAAGATTGTAAAGCTGAAGAAGAATTTTGCTCCAATGAAACCTTGAGCGTTGAAAGAATACCCAGATGGCTCCATACGAGCGTTTTACTTAGTACATGTTTTGATAATTTAAAAGATACTAATTACTGCACTAACATCCGCTACAATTGTAAATCAACAGCACACACAATGGATGCTGAAAACGCAATGCGATTTCAGCTTTTTCATATATTCGAAGGATTACAGTACAGTAACAATTTAAACGTACCTTGTATAGAGAATAGTAATATTATTTTAGAAAAGGCAAAAGCATGTCTAGCGAAATGCACAGAATTGCACAAATCAGAAAACATTAACAATTATGAAATTAAAGGCCATTCGGAACGACACGTATATGACTTCTTAACAACTTTTTATAACAGAACATCGCAACAAGATCTCGATCATAACCTGCAGAAAGAGACGCCAAGTCAAAACTGTCAGTCGGAGTGTTTATTTAAACTAAATCGCTCAGTCAAAAAGCAAGAGAAAGAAAACAACGAGAGTCAAAACGCGGAAGAATTCGAGAAATTTCACCCCATGAGTCCCACAGTGTCTATTTCGTGGTTTATCGGTAAAGCTTATCTGGCTAATCTTTACTTTACCGCTGAAAATGACTATAAAACTGCTACAGAAATCTCTAATGAAATCATTGAGGTATCTCGTCATTCATACTGCAACCGAAATTTCGCCGAGAAGATATTTTCAGTTATATTATCTACCCAATACGCTGGAATCTATGATAATGAAATAGCGAACTTCTTGGGATTTTATTCCCTTATAGCGCATGTATTGGATGGAAATAATGCCTCTCAAGTCTATTTGGGTGTTTGTCCGGTGCAGTTTGCTCTTTATTTGAAACTGCGATGCGTTTTGAAAGATATTTTTTTGGAACAAGGACTTTTAAACAAGTGCATACATGAATTTGAATCACACTGTGAAAAATGTTTAAGAAATCACAAAATATGTTGCAATAATATATTGCGAAAATCAGTTCGTGCGTCAGAGGAATATCGAAATTTTGAGAAAAAATATAGTCCTGAGTGGATAGAAAAAGAGGCACCAGATAATTACGACAAATGTGTTGCTGTTTTTAAAGTAAAGGATGATCCGAGACATTCTAAGTTATAAGAAGTATGCAGTATATTGTTCGGTAAATGAATACACTGCATTCCTTACTGGAGTACAATTAGTACATTTTTTATTTATTTTATAGTTAACATAGGTAATATAATTATACAGTATATAAGATTTATATACAATGTATACATATAAACCCAGGATATTGCATCTCTGCATTGTTGACAGTTCTTTTACTTGAACTTATTTACACTTATTTATTTTATTTATGTATTCTTATATTTACTCAAGATTTTATTAATTTTATTTATTCTTATATTTATACAAGATCTGTGATAGACGCTTAGCTTACGCTTTTTAACATGCTTTTAATTTAACATCTAGCATGTATTTAGTAAACATCTAACTTTAGCCTATTTATGATTCTAACTGTTACAGTCAATAAAGAATGAACATTCGCTTGTTATCTGATCAAGTTCTTTGCTATGAAATTTAGTAACGCTTAATACCTAGTCCTCCAGAAGTTTCTGATTTACAGATTAAGTCCAGTGTCAGCAGAGGACATAATATGAAACTATATCAAGATCATGTTGTTGATAGAATAAATCATTTAATAAAGCATTTCTTTAGGTCACGAGTTTGCAGTCTACACAATTTTGTATCGGCTAATGCAGTACAAGCGCAACTTTATTATATGCTTTTAAAAATATTTAATTAACTGCAATTTTGATTAGTTATTTTTAACAGAGTTTTGATGTAGCGTCATTGATATAATATTTAATGTGTAACTTTATTGAAATGTAATATTACTATTGTCGCGCCGCCCGTTTCTACCCTTTTTAATTCTAACAGTCGTTTTTGGCCGAGTTGACTTGCTGAATAGGGTGGAAGGGTTTAGCAACAATATTTTTGTCTAATGCAGACAAACTTCGCACGGGTTAACCGGTCTGGTCAGAATTGACCATTATTCAACTGCTATTCTTTATTACCAGGATATATTTATTTTAGGCCTTGAAGGGCACGATGATTTCTAGGAAGATTATATTTATTATATTTGCTA
>JAQIXG010004880.1:0-12214 GCA_034700105.1 Oconnorella tubifera | reverse complement strand
TAAGTTTATAAGTTATAACTTAATAAATAATAACTTATTAATAGGTCAAAATAAAGTCAAAATTGTACATAAATAAAATCAAAATTTTAAGTTTTCAGGTCAAAAAAAAAATCGCCCTATTTATAACCAATAGACAATGCAAAACACACAATTAAAAAATTATGATGATCGTATTAATAAAAGTTTAACCAATAAAAGTTTAACGTCCGTTTAACCGTCGAGGGACGATGTTGCAGACGTGAAATCATAATGAAAATAACATCAAGTCAATGATTATTTTCCAACCAAATGCCACTTGTCCAATTCATTGGTGATATAGCCAGTTTTGGCCAAAGTGTGAAAGCCAGATTCACAAGAAAGAAAACGAGTGAGAAGAAGCTCTCCTTTGTTTCCCAGATGCAGTACGGAAGGTTTCAAACGGATCAAAGTTTCCAGATTATTCTAAAATAAAACAGTCAATAAGCGGCAAATCAAAAATCACAATGTTTATATTCCTGGATAATTTTTTAAAGATCATTGTAATAAATTGTAATAAATCGCGCATATAGTAAAGCTCCGTTTGCATGATTAGTTTTATGAAAGAAAAATAAACAATCAATACAAATAACAATAAAAGAAAATACAAATAACAAACAGTCTTCTTTGTAATAAAAATGGCTATATACAGGGAATATTGAAGAACATTAATCCATGCCTATATAAACTAAAAGGTAAATATAAAGCCTAGAAAGTCAAATGAAAACTGGATTTACAGCGTTATTAAATACACAGCAAAAACTGCCATTAATACTTGGCCTTCATTTTAAGTTATAAACCGATATTTAACAAATATAAACAGTAATTATAATTAATCTTCCATCTTAGCATCAATAAATATTCCTGTTACGTTTGTACCATTATATATTATCTATAATTCTAATTAATTGCCTAACCAAGTGTGTGATTGTGCGGATTATACCCTCTAATGGAGGTAAAAACTATTTTCTTTAATCTAAAATGTATAAGTTTAGCATCAAACCCTCACCCCTTTCGCCTTGAGATCAAATACATATATGCAGAGACCAAAACTTGAGTGATAGCCCAAAAAAAGAAAAAATGTCATCACTTATTTTTTTTTCAGAAATCTCCCCCCTTAGTAAAATCCTGGCTACGCCACTGATTCTAATTCCATTTCTTTCATAAAGTAGAATAAAATTGATTTCTTAAAGATATGAAGAAATTCACAAAACTTACGGAATCCTCGGTGGCCTCTGATAGGACGGAGAGTGCTTCCATAGCAACAGGGGCTGACGAATCATAGAGCTGAGCCACCAGGGCCTCTATGCCCCACAGATTGAATCCCTCAACCCCCGCCCGTAATAAAACCCTCATAAAACTTGTCACATACAGACGAGCACTCTGTGTGTGTAAATATATACAAGAAATATATTCAAATAAAACTGTTTATTTGATTGTAATTAAAATGCATTAAACGACACAAAAGTTATTTAAATAATTAAAGATAATAATTAATTGTATCTATACATGCAAACGCCAATCAACATTATAAAACTTCATTCGTTTTTCGCTATTACTCAAAAAGTTAACAATGAATTAAACATTCATATCGCCTGATTACTTCAGACGTAGCTTTTAGAGCCTTAGACAGAATAAGTCTGGTTGATCCTTCATGTCCGTAGTCTAAACTTGATACAATCAGCTTGACAAAAGAGTCATGAGTCGTGTTGCATATCAGTGACATTAACCTATTATAATAATAAAACTTTACAATCTACTAATTCAGACAACATCTGGCATGCATTTAAAGAAATAAAATAAAAAACTGTTAAATATAACTTTTAAAAGTCGATATTAACTATTATTTCATGCATTGTCAATAAACAATGCAACATTTTAAAAATAAGAGTAGAAATGATACTAAAGCAGAAAGTAAATAATTTTACCGTAGTGTTAGTTAAATTTTGAATAAAGAGCATAATATTATCAAACTAATTCACGTCATTAACTAATGATTAAAATCTCTTCAATACGTTATTGGCGTGATATTATTAATACATATTCAAAGGAGAACGACTTAATAATAATACAGATTTAAAACTAAATTGTAATAAAGTAACAAAATTAACTGCTATAAAAGTTTAGTTGCAAGTATTGCTTCAGTAGTAGTAAAATTTGTTTGAACCTAATCTACTAATTATATTTATGATCAGTAACAGCGTAAAAGCATATCGTTGCTAAGTTTGAATATGATACAGCCAAGACTAAGAGCTAAAATGTATAATTTATGTAAAAATGTATAATAAATGTATAATTAATCAATTATAATTGTATAATAAATAATGATTTCTTAACGAATTTTTTTTAGCATGATTAACAATAACAGTTATTCAATCAATTTCTATCATTCAATTTAAAAAAAAAAAGAAAAACACTTCTTCTGAAAATTCAATTATTCACTTTGTTAAATATAAACAATATCGAAACAAGTCTAAATCTTTTAAACTTTGTAAAACATTTACAAGTAACCATTTAATAATGTTACGTGTAAGAATAATACAGACACTATGATAGATTTGAATCTACGAACGTTTGATAAATTCTAGCATCTTCCAACAAATGACTTCCCCTATCTGATGATGAGAATCTGCCGATAAACAGGAAGTAGAATTGACTGCAGGTGTAAGACAAACTCGACGGGTTCCAGAAAGGTATATTTTTAGAACCTGATCCGCCTCTCTCCAATGCCTGAACAACAGAAGGTTAAGAAGATACCTGGCTGGATCAAATGAACATATGTATGTTGTGTCATCATGATAATTAGTCTATTAAATACACATTTTGTCTACAACAATTTGTCTACAGACATTTGAACTACCAACATTTGGTCTAATAAGATAGAAGAGTAAGGATGACAGTTAGCGCTATGGTAGACCAAATGTCAATAGACCAAGTGTCAGTGGATGAAGTGTCATAGATGGATTGTTTTTAGCCATTATTGCCAATAAAATATTATTCCAATATTGGTCAGTATATTTCGTGAAATAAATACATATATAAACCTCAGTTAGACAGTGAGAAATGTCATCAAGTAATTCCTTCAGAACACCATGGCCCTCATCCTGAAACAATAACATTTAAATCGCAACAAAGTGAAAATATAACTTTAAAATGTGAAATATTACTTTAAAATGACTAATTATAAATGATTGAATACAGTCATTCTGTAGTTGTACAAAATGACTTTCTATTTTGTTCCGTGACTATTTTGTAATAAAACTAAAATTTTTCTCAAAATATCAGAAAAAAACTTACTTCTCAATTGCATTTATAGTAAATTATAGAGCATATAGAGCAAAAGTAGACAACTACCAGTTTTTATCTCTTTAACACAATGAAGATATCAAAATTGAATACAAATCAAATTGAAAAAAAATCAACAACAACAATAATCTCACCAGGATTTACAATAATAACAACTGAAAAGCTAAGACAAAAACAATTCGGTGCTTTTTAAAATACAGAATTTTCAATCAAAATCTGAAAATTTAAAATTCATTAAAATATTATACATCTTTCTCCGAATAGCAGATAAAACGAGCTAAAAATCACAGTCTAACAAACTAAGGTAAAATCCATTTATAAGCAAATTCTGACAGCAACATCAGTAACTAATTATCACAACCCACCGACACATCGCACTTGAGAAGAAAGTCTATAAAATGAAGTCCAGTGATCGTTATTCTTCTCTGAAAAGCAGAAGAAATTTCCATCGTTGAAAAGATTCTCTTTGTTGGTGTGAACACAAAAAGCAACCTACGTATGAATCTGAAAACCACACAAGCAAACATTAAAATTACGCAAGTTGTAACATATGAAATTTTAACAGCAGAAGATGTATCAAATTTTTGAAAATATTATTTGAAATTTCACTCTAAACTGGCTTGTTTTCAAGTGCATTTAAAATAAGCTGGCTTTGTAAATCTCTTTTTCTTAAGACACTTTAAGCTAATGCAAAACTCTCATGAATTCAATGAACTTTAAAACATTACGATGATTACCTCTGATCTCAAATTGCTACTATTTTTATTTCAGCATATTGAAAAATATGTATCAAATAATATTTAAAAAAAAAAAAATTAAATGAACATTACCTCTGAGATGACTGATCCTGCATTCGTCTCAGATTCTCATCCGGCCACTTTCAAATAAAATAATATATAAACTTTTCACGTAAAATAGAATAAAGCGAGAGCTTAATGCGGTTAAAGTTAACATTTATAAATCAGCATACCCTAGTGTGTATGCTGATTTATAATGCATATTATCATTTTATTGCATTATAGTTAAAAGCTACGCACACAAAGCTGTTACTGTACATTTTTTAACAGCATCAATTACTACTAATGATTGCTAATAATTATATTACAATATACAAGAGAAACCTTTTCTGCAGTCACAAAAACAAGCATTAATAAATTATAAATGGGTTATACAGTTTCAATATTTCTAATTAATTATAATATCACATTTATCTAATATTTATTATAAAAGAGCTTACGTTTAGTATAATTGATACAAGTTCCCAATCCCAACTTTGATTATCTTTTGTATAAAGAACTTGCGTGTCTCTGATAGCCTGACTCACCGCATCTCTATCCTTATCCTAGATAATACCGCGAATAGAATGAGAAAATAATTTTAGCATTTAGTGTCGGTTATGTACGTAATGTTAAGCAATCAACCGCGTAGAAAATTTAAAGAATATCTAGTTTCTAATTAGCATTTAATGTCTTTTTCGAATTCTTGGCAAAAAGTCAAATCGAAGGTTAATAATTATATTTACCCCATTGCTAATAGTTAACTTTGTTTATTGTTAGTATACTTTATAAGTTACTTAAGTTAATGACTTTAAAATGAATCAACTATCAATGAAAAAAAAAATTGTATTCCGGACAAACTTGAATTTTCATACAGAATGTAAAACACTCAAAAATTAAACATTTTCTCAGACCTTGTCTGTACGCTGCAACACTGCCCTACAATGTAAACAAAGAGCCGAGTCACTGCCCCCATCAGATCTAGCGCAGTGACTCGCGCTGCGTATCAGCTGATCAAGAAAGAGACTAGACGGTACGCTACCGCGCTTGCGCATCGTGTACAACCGACCGAGACATCGTACTGCCGCGTTAGCCTCACTAAGAACAACGATATCAAAGATATAAATTTATACAATTACTGTTTTAATAATCAGTATATATCAAAAATATTTTTCAAAAATTCTTCAAGTATGTTTAAAATTGTAAGAGAAATCAGAATGGCAGAAACTGAGTAATGTAGTATTCATGACGATGATGATGATGACTATGACAACGACGATGATGATGATGACAGAGATTGAGTAGAGTACTGACATGTGTCTATGTGACGTGGCATCAAACTGTGCGGCATGTTCAACCAATGACGGCAAGCATTGATGATAACGACTCGTTTCTGCTGGCAGCACTAAGCTACTCTGAAACACAAACATAAAACACAGTGTTCATAAATATATTCACTGATCTTGCTGTCCAATATACCCCTCTTTTGAGAATGATACATCTTATTTCTCTTTGTGATTGACTGGAAATAGAAATAGAAAATTTAAGACAATTATTGTTCATGAAAGAACTTTTAAAACAAACACAAAAGTTCATAGTTTAATCTCCCACCCATCTGATATACTCTAAATCAAACTTACACATTATCTTGCTCTCTGATCTTCCTTCTATCTTACTTTTATAAACAAAACTAATATTTAAGAACAAAAAAACACGCTGGGTAATAAAGGGTAAAAGTGTCAAATACTTACGAGATGAAGCAATTCACCAATTAGGATGGTAGCACGAACAGATACATGACGATTACTTGTAACTATTGTCTCAACCAAAGCCTAAAAATGTCCAAAAAATATGCACACTTCTAAATATACACTTATAATTTTCCAATGCAAAAAGCCCTTCCTCCGTTTGAAAAAGCAAGTTATAATCAAGTATTAGAAATGTTAATATATTTTTCCATATATTGCGTGTACTTTAGACATACTTTTAAATATAATAAACAGAGAAGTGTCGTAATAGAGTTATTACAGATAAAGAAATTACAATTTTAGACTTAACAGATATAAAAACATAAATCATCACACGTTATCAAGAAAAAAAATGCCCCCTCCCCTGAAAAAGCTAAGACGCCTGTGGCATTGAAAATAAAAATTTGTGAATATCTAAGCGATATATACAGAAAGTATTATTCACAGAGTAAAGATGTTATTCTTACAAAGCTAAATGTAAAAGTAAAAGTCAACCTCAAGTAGACCCGCACGAACAAAGACTGAGAGAATAAATGCAGCGTGTGTTGTAACAAGATCTGGTCTACAATCAACAGAGAAACTTTTTTATTCAAAACTTCGTCTTTATGAACTTATTTACATTAAATACGACGCAACGTGACGGATAAATAAATATGACAATCATGAAATAACAGAAAATAAACAAAGGCAATTTTAACTTAAAGGTAACTTTAACTTAAAAGTAAACCTCATTTTATTTCTTTACTAGAATAGGTCAAAATAATCAGTCTTGTTACAATTTAAATCGTATTATCTGATAAACATCGCACTAATGTCGGGTTCCAGGAAGCGTACATATGTACAGATCCATACATATGTACCGATTCGTTAAAATTAAATTACACAATGATTTGGTTTTAGTAGCATGATGTCATTAAAACCAAATGATGCTATAGTCCATTAAAATAGCTATAATGACCATGGGCTTTGCATATTTTAACCAACATATAGTTAAAACTAGTATTTTAGTTAAGCAGGCCTTCTGAAACCAGACATAAAAAAAGGCAAGCGGCAAGCATGCACCAGGTACCTGGTCCTAGAGCAATGTGGCAGGAGAGCTTTCCCTTCTTCCATAACAAAACCTTCAACCAACTTCCAACTGTCATTCATTTCTGACGGATCTATGTACACGAATAAGGTAAGGATAAGGTAAGGATAAGGATAAGCTAAGGATAAGGATAAGGTAAGGATAAAGGTAAGGATAAGGAAAAGGTAAGGATAAGGAAAAGGTAAGGATAAGGTAAGGATAAGAATAAGGTAAGGATAAGGATAAGGTAAGGATAAGGAAAACGTAAGGATAAGGAAAAGGTAAGGATAAGGTAAAGATAAGGATAGGATAAGGATAAAGTAAGGATAAGGATAAGGTAAGGATAAGGATAAGGTAAGGATAAGGATAAGGTTAGGATAAGGATAAGGATAAGGTAAGGATAAGGATAAGGTAAGAATCAGGATAAGGATAAGGATAAAGTAAGGATAACGTAAGGATAAGAATAAGATAAGGATAAGGTAAGTATAAGGATAAGGTAAGGATAGAGATAAGGATAAGGTAAGGATAAGGATGAGTCACTTTGAAGTAAGTGAGTCACTTTGAAGTAAGTAAGCGAGTCACTTTAAAGTAAGTGAGTGAGTCACTTTAAAGTAAGTAAGTGAGTCACTTTGAAGTTAGTAAGTGAGTCACTTTAAATTAAGTAAGCGAGTCACTTTGAAGTAAGTAAGTCACTTGAAAGTAAATAAGTAGTCACTTTAAAGTAAGTGAGTGAGTCAATTTAAAGTAAGTGAGTCACTTCAAAGTAAGTGAGTGAGTCAATTTAAAGTAAGTGAGTCACTTCAAAGTAAGTAAGTGAGTCACTTTGAAGTAAGTAAGTGAGTCACTTTGAAGTAAGTAAGTCACTTTAAAGTAAGTGAGTCACTTTAATGTAAGTAAGCGAGTCACTTTGAAGTAAGTAAATGACTCACTTTGAAGTAAGTGACTCACTTTGAAGTAAGTAAGTGAGTCACTTTAAAGCAAGTGAGTGAGTCACTAAAAGGTAAGTAAGTGAGTCACTTTAAAGTAAGTGAGTGAGTCACTTTAAAGTAAGTGAGTGAGTCACTTTAAAGTAAGTAGGTGAGTCACTTTGAAGTAAGTGAGTGAGTCACTTTAAAGTAAGTAAGTGAGTCACTTTAAAGTAAGTAAGTAGTCACTTTAAAGTAAGAAAGTGAGTCACTTTGAAGTAAGTAAGTCACTTTAAAGTAAGTCAGTGAGTCACTTTAAATTAAGTAAGTGAGTCACTTTAAAGTAAGTAAGTAGTCACTTTAAAGTAAGTAAGTGAGTCACTTTGAAGTAAGTAAGTCACTTTAAAGTAAGTCAGTGAGTCACTTTAAATTACGTAAGTGAGTCACTTTAAAGTAAGTAAGTGAGTCACTTTGAAGTAAGTAAATACAAGGTAAAAAAACAATACAAATTATTCTAAATCAATGCTGGGTTAATTATTAGAAAACTAAATTTATAGCCATTTTTATTGTGTTTGATTGAATAACTATTTCAATCAAATTAAGGCAAACAAAATGAACCCATCTATTCATTTAATAGCCATAACCCTAGCTAGCACTAAATTTAACGCCAGCATTAATGCTAACTTCAATTCTAACCACAACCCAAATCCTAACCCCAACCCTAACCCTATGAATTAATAATCAGGTCGGATTTGTCTGGGCTGATTGGACAAATCGCACCAGGAAATATACTGAAGACTTAGTAGAAGTGCGCATAGGGAAAAAATATCCAAACATATAAGAGCAAAGCAATAAAGAATGACAAGAAGATAAAAAAAACTAAACGATAAAGAGAAAATAAGAATAACAATCAAGAGATTACAAAAATAATCTGTATGCTTGGTAGAATGTTAGCCTAAAGTACATTGTTGACTTACCAACACTAAGTAAAGCATCATCGAAGTTTTCCGTCCAATCAGGAGTCGAGAGACGAAAGACATCATAAAACACATCCATTATTTCTTTCTGCAAACAATTACCCTTGTTCTATATTTAGCATCTTTCAGAATCTCAATGAAATATTAGAAATATTAAAGAAAAATAGATATTTTAAAAAAAAACTAAAAGTTGATATGGAATGCCAGACAAGCTCAATATCAAATAATTAAAGTGGAAATGCCGATAAAAATGATGCAATAACTAAGTTAAATAAAAACTAATGTAGTACTAGAACAAAGCTTTAAAAGTTTATAGAATATTAGCCATTTTTATACATCAATTTTTATATGTTCACAACTTATCCAGCTACCATTGCATTGATCAGACAAATGCATTATTACTATGATCACTATAAATCAATAAAACTTTGAATTAGATAATTATATAAAATATACAATCTTACCCACTCAAATTTAAACCTGCAGCTGCTAGTAAAAAGCTCTAACAAGTGAGCATCACGCTCAATTCAATGAATTAAATGAATTACTCCAATTAAATGAATTGTATCAACTTTATTTTCAAACAGCATAAAGACTGTAGTGTGGTACCCTAGTTTCCATATTAGGCAGATAAAGCATGCCAATGAGTGACTTTAAACCGGTTCCATCCGGTCGACAAAGTCTAAAAATACCCGGCCATGATTTCATAATGGTTGCCAGAGCCATCTTGCACGAGTCATACTTTGACTCCGCCTCCTCACTGTCAATCAAAGTCAAAACTAATATATAAGAGTCCAAAGTAAAAGAAAATAAACAGAATAAGGGCTAGAACGAAACAATAAATATTTAAATTATAAAAAAATTAAACACAAAATAAACATATGATGCATAAAGTTTTGACTTGTATAAATGCATTGCCAGAATCTTATATAATTTTTTAATTTACATGATAACCCACACAAAAAACATATACGCTCTCCCTTGACTCAAATGTGCCTAAGTTTAAACACAATTTTAGTCATTACATAGTTATATATTCAATTACTGGGTAACTAATCTTCTAAAAGAAGAATTGTAACCTTTTTGTCCATTACAGACATATGAGAGCAATTATATTCACTTAAATACCTTTATAAATCATCAGAGATACAAGATTCATTTGACTTTGTATCAAGTCGATAATGAATTTACTGTCCAACATTAAGTTGAGTGAATACAGCAACAGGTAACTATACAACTGGCAATTTAAAAACTCATTTTTCAGTAATAATTAATAGCTGAGTGAATCGCAGATGCTGGATAGCCAAGAGTTGAACTACCATCTTCGACTCAAGCTGTCAACAAAGCTACCACCAGGCTATCTTCCCTCCAATAGTAATCATAGCTATAAACAGTTCTTATTTACATGTAACTGTTCATAGCCATAAACAATCACATGTAATGATAAAAGAATGACTATATCATACCCAGTAGAATGTTCCGTTGGAGTCTCTACACTGAACTTAAAGTCAATATCAGTAAAAGGGGCCAGCATTTGCTGCACATCAAATATAAGAAAAACATAGTGTACAAAACTCATTAAAAGACCTTTGAATTACAATAATTTAATCTCAGACAGACATGGATCAAAGATTTCAGAATAAAACTATTAATAAAACAACTTAATAAAATAATTTTCTCACATTACACGGAAAGCCAAATAGAACAAATAAATAGAACTAGTTTTTGCCTAGTGACTAGTTTAATTTGAAAAAAAATGTCATTAGTTGAAATTATTAAATTTAAACTACAGTAAAATTTACTTTCCACATATATAATTTGTCAGTGAAAGTCAAGAATTTATAAAATATAAGCTCATTAGATTATTTAAGAAAATCAAATTTTCTACTTTATTTCACTTGTAACTAATTGTATATTAATACAAAAAAATCAAATTAGTATAAAAAAAAATAATATAAAAAAAATTAAAAATGATATAATTTAACAGTTAATTAAAATAAAAAAAAAAGTGTGGTAACACCTCTAGATCGACATTGGCCCAGATGTGTTGCCTAGTAACGGGAGAGTTCAGCAGACTGAGAACGGTTGCCATTAGCGACTCATTGACCCGTGGCAAATGATGGCACTCTACGACGCTACGTAGGATGGTTGAAACGCCCCCCGCCCGCGCCACCAGGAGGGCATTATGCAGGGCTGAAACAGCACGAGGTGGTAGCAATTTACATAGGATGAAATTTTTATCTAATATTTAAAGCATTATACATATATACTAAAAATATTGCGTTTGCTTTTTTTTATCGTATATAAAAAATTGCATGACTGCTATGTTTGTCCATCTGTCAGTTTGCTGTCCGTGTATCTGTCCGTTCATCCATCTATGTACTGTGTAATGCACTGTCTATTCAGTCGTTCATTAAGCAATAACTTTGGAAATGATCGCTTGCTCGATTAAATGTTTTAACATGCGTAAAACGCGAATTTAATAAATGTTATTTGTCATTTGGTTACAGTGTAAATTGAACAGTATTATTCTACAGCTGAAAATTAACAGTCAACATTGTATAATGATCAATTTGAGTTCAATAACATCACTATCGCATTAAGTATATACATACTATTCAATAGAATCAACTAAATGCTACTACTAAGATGCTCGTTGCTTAGTATCACATCAACACAAAATAATGAATTATAAATTTTTTGAGCAAAAGCAATAAATTGTAACAATGATAATGATGATGATACTTACCCAGTTCACAAATGGTAGCCAAACAAGCTCGTACAAGTTTATCTCTCTCTTTCGCTCCGTCATTCGCGATTGATATCATAGGACTTAGGAGGGATAGAGGGAAGGAGAGGGGACGAATGGACATTATTTTACGTATCAGACGCATCGCATGCACTCTCTCGACTTCATTGTCTAACCGAATGTCTAGAGATCTGAGAAACAAAAAATTAATATATTTTATATTACAAATAGATATAAGATTATATTTTATTTTAATTTTATTTAATTCATAATACTCGCAGAAAGCAAAAGATTTATAAGAAGCGCATGAAGGCGTATAGAAAAGACATTGTACTGTAATGCTGAAATGAATAATGCGTCCGATGAAAGCAATAGCATATAAAAGGCAGCCGGATCAGATAATATCCCACTACAAAGTAAATGTCCTAAAAGATTTAGGGCAAAAACATCTGCGGTGTTTTGGCTAGTTTGGCCGACTAGCCAAAACACCGCATAATATTTGAAATGAAATTTTGTTACATTTCAAATATTACAATTGCTCTTCCATGACAATTTTAAAGACAAAAATTTATAGCTAGATTCAATAGATAATATCAATATAGCCCATACTGTGAATTTAAAGTCAAATAACACTGACAAAGATATCACAATACAAAGATATCATATAGATAT